>SKCR01017097.1:0-173092 GCA_019454045.1 Zanthoxylum bungeanum
AGGTTGACGTGGGTGATGTTGGCTTTGCTCTGGTAGGGAGTATGTTTTCGATACAGATGGCTCTGGCTGGCAGGTTGGGTCTGATAGGTTCTGCTTGTAGTGTCTGATGGATTCTGGAATTGTGAATGATGTGCTATGGGGCAGAATGTTGCCCAATTGACTGGTAGAAAAGTGACTGGTGATGCCTTGGGTGTGAGTCAGGATGCTGTTGCCTGCGGCTCCTGTAGTGAAGCGGGGGTTTATTCTTCGGTCCTAAGAGTTATGCTTCTGCTTTGAATGGTTCTAAGGGAGTTTGAAATGAGTTACAGCAACTTGAAGGTCTTGTTTTTTGACCATCTGATTCGATTTTTTCATCCACTACTTTACAGTATGTCAAACCTAATATTATTGATGGAAGGTGTTGTTTTGCCATCTGCTGAAGTTATTGAAGAAGGAAGTGTGTACTGGCGGAATACTTTAGTAGGTTACTTTGTGGGAAAAAGACTACTTTCAAACGTCAATTCTATTGCACATAAGTTATGGGGAAGGATGGGTTTGCTAGAAGTTCTACCTCTGACAATGGTTTCTTTTTGTTTAGATTTGATAGCCTTCAAGAGGCTAGTGTGGTGTGGATGGAGGCTCCTTGGCATATGGCTAATAGACCATTGGTTCTAAAACTTTGGCATCCAAACTTATCTTTGACTAAGGAGGACTTGTTCAAGGTTCCGGTCTGGATTAGACTTTTTGACCTACCTTTTCCTTTATGGACGGCGAAAGGGATTAGTATTGTGGCTAGTGCAGTTGGGAGACCTCTAATGCTGACCATATTACCTGTCCAGGAAACGACTCAGTTTCGCTCGTATTTGTGTTGAGATTGATGCCCGGAAACCCCTTGTCGAGGAGATTGCTTTCCAATACCCCAATGGCAATAAGGTTCCTATTAGGGTCGAGTTTGAATGGGTTCCTGTAAAATGTCTAACTTGTGAAGTTTTTGGCCACTCGGTGAATTCTTGCCCTTCAAAAGGCTCCTAGTAAGGAGGTTAAAAACTTTCACAGCCCGTAATTTTCAAGCCATCTATTCCGTCTACGGATTAAGGATGCTACGATTGATTCTATCAGGATCAGGAGAGGGCCGGATCCCGGTTACGAAAAACAAGAAAGGTAAGGGTACTTCTTGACTCCTCCTGTTAGTTCGAGTGTGTGTTTTGCCTCAGAATACTGATAGATATCTTGTTTTGGGAGTGTGTTCTTCTAACAAGTTGGACTCGACTCTATTTACTCCTTCATTGCCTGTGGTTTCTTCTGAGACAGTTTCTGTGGAGACAGATGGTATTTTGAAGGTGAGTGTTCCCTTGATTCTTCACATCTTGTTGAGGATCTCCCTAATCTGAGTTAGTTAAACGTTTGCTCGCCTTCTGCAGTTCTGATTCGCCCACTCCTATGGTTAACAGTTTGGCTATTAAGGCTATTGACTCCCTGGATTCCAAGAAATTGGCTCATGGTAACAAATCTAGAAAGAATTCTGGTGGTAAAAGGAGTCAGAAGGGGAAGTCTCTAGGGGGTCGTCGACGATGATTCGTGGGTTTGGCCTTTTTTCATCTGTTTTAATGATTTTTGGTTGTTGGAATATTAGGGTTTCAATGACCCATTAAAACATGCTGAAGTCAGGAGGTTCCTTTGTGAGGAGAAGCTTTCATTGTGTGGTTGGTTTAGTGAAACCAAGGTTAGGAGGCTAATTTTATGAATGTCTCTCGTGCAATAAATCCTCTTGGAAGTTTTTTTGCCACTCTGATATTAGCCCGTTTGGTCGTATCTGGGTTTGTTGGAACCCTAGTGACGTTGTTATTAGCATTATTCAGTCCTCAGCTCAAGCTATTCATTGTAGTGTGACTCCTATTTCTGGGATGTGGAATTGTGTTGTTTCAGTGGTTTATGGTGAGTGTGACTACGAGAAGCGGCGGGAACTTTGGGCTGACCTGATTACTAGTGGTAGTACTTTTGATGATTCCCCGTGGCTTGTTTTGGGTGACTTCAATGCCATCCGTTCTCCGATTGAGCATGTGGTGGCCCTATGGCTTGGCCAGCTTGGAAAGATGATTTGGGCTGCTGTTTGGGTCAGGCTGGTTGGATGATCTTCAGTTCTCTGGTTGTAAGTTTACTTGGTTTAATAAGCAGATTCAGTCTCCTATTTGGCGCAAGTTGGACCGTGTTCTTGTAACTCTTCTTGGGAGTGTCTTTTCCCGGGTTCTTTTGCCCGCTTTCTTCCTCCCCGTTTTCTGATCACTCTCATATGGTTGTTAAGCTTGCAGAGCTCCCTAAGAGGAAAATCCCCTTTAAGTTCTTTCAGTTTGGGGTGGATCATCCTGATTTTCTCTCTGTTGTGGGCTAGGGCATGGGATATTGTGTTCTTGGTACTCCGATGTTCCGTTTATGTGGTAAGCTGAAGAATGTTAAGATGGCTTTGAAGAAATTTAATGTTGAGCATTTCTCTAAGATTTCGTGTCGAGTTTTGGAGATTAGGAAGGAGCTGGAAAGTGTACAGTGTGCTTTACAGGACTACCCTAGTGACTCTGCTCTGCTAGCCGAAGAATCTCGTCTTTCGTTAAGTTATGGTGTTTTGAGTAGGGCTGAAGAAGGCTTCAATAGACAGAAATCTCGTGTTTAGTGGCTTAACCTTGGGGATCAGAATACTAAATTCTTTTTTACCGCTATGAAGAGTTTTCACGGTCGTAGTAAGATTACTTCCATTACTAAGGAGGATGGAACCCGTGTGGAGGAAGATGTTTTGGTTAGAGATGAGATTGTTCTTTTTTTTGAGACCCTTTTAGGTCCTCAGCATGGTCAGCAGGATTTTGTTATAGGGTGGCCTTCAATCTGCTATTACTAGACATGTGACTGCTGAGCAGAGTGTGGCTCTTTCTCGGAGGTTTCAGATGAGGAGATTAAGGCTGTCCTGTTCGGGTTGAAGGACAATAAAGCTCCAGGTCCAGATGGGTTTAATTCGGGTTTCTTTAAGAAGTGTTGGAATATTGTGGGGAATGATGTCCTATGTGCTATTCACTCATTCTTTTCTTCTAGGGCGTCTTTGAGGCAGGTAATGCTACATCCATTGCTCTGATTCCTAAGATTCCTAACCCTTCCCAGGTTAAGGATTATAGACCTATTTATGTTGTTGTAATACTATTTACAAGTGCATTGCTAAAACTTATTGCGAATAGAATCAAGGTTATCCTCCCGTCAGTGATCAGTCATAATCAATCTGCTTGTCGCGGGAAGGCGTATCAGCGATAATATTCTTTTGTGTCAGGAATTGGTTCGGAATTATCACGGAATGGCAGTTCCCCGAGATGTGCTCTTAAGATTGACTTGATGAAAGCTTATGACACTGTTCGTTGGGATTTTTTGATTAAAATGCTCTGCGGTCTGTTGGTATTCCAGAGAGGATGGTGGGTTGGATTCAGGAGTGTATGACTACTACTAGTTTCTCTGTTTCTATTAATGGAGAGCTGCATGGTTTTTTCTCTGGGGGTCGTGGGTTGCGACAAGGTGATCCTATGTCTCCTTATCTGTTGTTTTGGCTATAGAAGTTTTGCCAGGTCTTCTTAGTAATATGGCTTCTAATCCGGGTTTCCAGTTCCACTAGCGGTGTTCTAAGGTCCGTCTTACTCATCTCTGCTTTGCGGATGACCTTATGATTTTTTGTAAAGCAGATGCATACTCTGTTTCCTTGATCAAGGATTGTCTTGGGCAGTTCAGTGGTTTATCAGGTTTAATCCCGAATCCAGCTAAGAGTCATTTCTTCTCTTCTAGTATCTCTTCTACCCTTCAAGGCCATCTGTGTCACATTTTGGGTTTCCAAGTAGGGAATATTCCAGTGCGGTATTTGGGAGTCCCTCGATCTCTACTAAACTCAGGGCCTCTGATTGTGCTTCTCTTGTGGATCGTATTATTATGCGTGCTAAGAGTTGGAGTAGTAAGTTTCTCTCTATGCAGGTCGGCTTCAGCTTATTAAGTCCGTTTTGTTCTCCATTCAAGTTTATACTGGTCTTCATTATTTATTCTTCCTAAGTCTGTTGTTAGGAAGGTGGAGACGATTCTGCATTCTTTCCTGTGGAAGGGTAGTGCGCTCACCTCTTCTGGGGCGAGAGTGGCTTGGAGCAAAGTTTGTTTACCTCTTCAGGAGGGTGGGCTGGGGATCAAGAGTTTGGATTCTTGGAATAGAGCGGCTATTGTTAAGCATATCTGGTTTCTTTGTTCTGGCCAGGTTTCCTCTTGGTCGAGCTGGGTTCACTCTTATTTGTTGCGAAGGAGGAGTTTTTGGGAGATCCCTTGTCCTTCTGACTGCTCTTGGAGTTGGCGTAAAATCTTGGAGCTTCGTTCTTGGTCCCGTCGGCGGATGCGAGTGAGGATTGGGAATGGTGAGAAGACCTTATTGTGGTTTGATTATTGGCATCCGCTAGGCCCGATTGTGGACACGTTGGGCGAGAGAGTGATTTATGATTCTGGCTTGGATAGATTGGCCACAGTTGCTTCCATTATCTCGGATTCTGCTTGGCATTGGCCCCCTTCTAGATCTGCTGCTCTCTTAGTTTGGCTCAGTCTCATCTTCCGCCTCCTTCTAGTTTGAGGGAGGATGTGCTGGTTTGGGAGGATGATAGAAATGGGAGATTTTCCGTGGATAGTGCCTGGAATGCTATGAGGTCAAGGAGACCCGAGATGCCTTGGTCTCGAGTTGTTTGGTTTCGGAAGGCGATTCCCCGCCATTCCTTTCTTCTTTGGATGTCTATTCAGAGAGGCCTTTGTACTCAGGGCAGTCTGATGAGATTTGGCATCTCTACTTGTTCTCGGTGTATTCTTTGTGGTTGTTTGAGAGGAGGACATTGATCATCTTTTCTTCCAGTGTCTCTTTTCTTCGAGGTGGTAGTCTATGCTGGCCTGTGTGGGTTAGATTGGAGTCGCCGAGATTGGCGTCAGACTGTTGAGTGGTTATGTCACTTCTCCGGTGCCTCTTTATGTCATCTTCTGGTTCGTCTGTCTTTTGCAGCGTCAGTCTACCATATTTGGAGGGAGAGGAATGCTCGTACTCATGATAAGCCTATTCGGCCTGTTTCTACTCTTCTTTATGATATTGTTTTTGATGTTCGGAATCGTGTTAGCTTTTTACGTAAGGTGCATCCATTATGACAATAAATGGCTTCACATTTCGCGGCACTGCCTGATACATCTTTTGTTGATCTTTTAGCAGTTTGGCTTTCTTCTAGGAGGGCTTGTCCTCTCTAGTGCCTGGGGTATGCCCCTTTGCTCTTTGTATAGTTTTTCTTTGGTTATTTACTTACCTTATCCAAAAAAAAAATACTTGACCACTTGTACCTGCGATGAAAAAGCATAAACAATAGAGAAAATGTTATGGAAAAACTTCACCACTACATCTACTTTCTTTTCACTAGCTCTCACAGCTTCATCATCACTCATGGCCACTATCTCAACCATACTTGCAAAGACCTCCTCACAAACCTGCTCAGCTTCACTATGTTTTTCAACCTCAAAGCACACTACCTCACAAGTGTTTACTCCCTCAATGCTCAGGGTCTCACAAGCATTTTCACTCACAATGTTACTTATAACACAATTCACAATATTCAAGGCCTCACAAGTGTTTGTTTTCATTCGCTATGCACTCAACATCACAAGTGATCTCACTCCATTACGCACAACTTCAATAGCTTTTGGTTGTTGAGTACTCTCTTCATTCACTGCATATTTAGTTACCTTCCAAGTATTTTTCCAATTTTCATAAGATCTTCTATAATCACTCATAATATCTTGGATATCACTTTTGAAAGTATCCAAAACCTTGATCTTATCATCAATGGTTAAACTTGGACCTGCCATCTCAACACTAAACAAACAGATTAGAAATAATAAAAAGTAAAAATAAAGATGTAAATCCTCACAATCTCACATGTTTACACTCGAATGATATCACTCCACTCGTGTTTGCACTCTACTGGCTTTTACCCGATACTGTGCTCAAAATCACTGCCTTTTACCACTCTTGAGTTCTTCCTCAATTCAATTACAAATCAACTCAATTCCCAGAATGGTCAACTAAGGTGTAGTCCACAAGTTAACAGAAACACAAAGAACCAATAATGTATATAGGCAGTTGGAATAATAGAATGAGAATAATTATCACAAAGACTCAATCAAAGAGACTTAAGCTAGAATGCACGGAGTAAGGAAAAAAAAGACGAGTTAGCTAAATGCGCAAACAAACAAGCAAGCACTCAATGTGACACTCAGCCAATCTTGTGATCACTCGCTATTGTTTTTGTCTCACTCTTTTTATTTCTTTTTTTTTTAACTTTTTTTTTCACTCTTTTCTTTTGTCTCTCACACTCAAAGTGTATACAAAGCAAATGAAATACAATGCAAATAACAAGATTACCACATTC
Organism: Zanthoxylum bungeanum; assembly: GCA_019454045.1. Classification (NCBI taxonomy): domain Eukaryota; kingdom Viridiplantae; phylum Streptophyta; class Magnoliopsida; order Sapindales; family Rutaceae; genus Zanthoxylum; species Zanthoxylum bungeanum. The sequence goes on from SKCR01017097.1 coordinate 6,435, forward strand.
GGTAATTTTCAAGTTATATACTTAGCACTTGCAATACATGTAAATACAACTCAAATGACAATGTAACTCATATAATCAATTCGACAATGTGGTAATGTCTACCTTTCAACTTGCAAATGAGTATAAATGATCTAGTTACAATGTAACTAACTCAATTTTCAATTCAGCCAAGTCAAATTACAAGCTAAGTAAATAGTTTTTGCAAGCAACTATGTGATGCAGCTACTTGCCTCTTCAAGCACCTTAAAAACAAATGATTACACACAAGGTCCCATGTCAAGCTAATGATGAATTTCTTGCCTCTTCACTTATAATAACAATATTTCAAGAGGTGGCAAGTGATACTTGCTTGGATACACACGAATTTAGTGCAAATTTGGTGCACTCAACTTTGCTTCACTTGATTCTACAACATTAACAACACAAATCAGCAAGATAACAATGATACAACTCACTCCAGTATCCAAATTTGGCGCATTCAGATTTGTTTCATCAATTACACATTCACATTCATCAATAATGCACTCACTAGGTCGAATCTGATCTGATTCTTTTTTTTTTTTTTGGAGTTTTGAAACTAATAACTTAATAACAATGTTAAACACCTCCTAGTAACATAGAATTAACAACTAAAACACTTGATTCAAGCAAAGAACACAAAAGACCCAATTTTGACCTAAATAGCCAATGCTTAACTCAAAGAAATACTCATGATCAATCAAAAACACTCAAGGACAGAATGTTATTCATGCTATTTTGATCACAAATCAACAAGAATCAGCAAGAAACAACAAAATACTACAAGGGCTGAATCAAGATGGAAGTAAAACCTTGATGCCGAAACTAAATCAACAAAGAACAAAGATGAAAACACAATCAAACAACACACAAAGATAGGAAAATCATACCTTGGAACCCTGAGCTCTGATACAAAATGACAAGAAACTCACTTGGGTTGAAAACCAAGCAAAACCCCAAGCATTTTTCTCAAAACCCCAAGAACTTTGAATACTGATTTTGTAGGAACAAAACCCAACCAAGATCAGCCCCTAACCACCATGAAACTCACGTCCATGATAACCACAAGCATGAAATCAGATTGTATTTTGCTAGCAATGGAGAAGCCACTAAGTTGCCAAGCTTAGATAAGTCAATTTGAACTTGAAAAGGGGAATCCCTCCCTCAACAAGGTTTTGGCCATAGCCATGGAAAGCTCAAGCTTTTCTCTCTTTCAAAATTCTGTATATTACGTTGGTTTTCCAAAAATACAAAGAAGAGTCATATAATAAGGGTTACAAAAGAGTAAAAAGGCTAAAATGACCTTAAAGCTAAAATTACCAAAAGCCCCAAGTCAAGCACCTCAACCACGACCATTAAGGTCCTTTTTTTTGGATAAGGTAAGTATTATAACCAAAAGAAAACTATACAAAGAGCAAAGGGGCATACCCCAGGCAACTAGAGAGGGCAAGCCCACCTAGAAGAAAGCCGAAAGGCTACAAGAAAAAATCAACAGAAGATGTCATCGGGCAAATGCCACGAAAGGTGAAGCCATTTATTGTCATAAGATGGTTTCACCTTACGTAAAAAGCTAGCACGATTTCGAACATCAAAAACAATATCATAAAGAAGAGCAGAAACAGGCCGAAGAGGCAAATCATGAGTGCGAGCATTCCTCTCCCTCCAAATATGGTAGACTGACGCTGCAACAGACAGCCGAACCAAAAGGTGACGTAAAGAAGCATCGGAGAACTGACATAACCACTCAACAGTCTGACGCCAATCCCGGCGTCTCCAATCTAACCCACACATAGCCAGAACAGACGACCAGACCCTCGAAGAGAAGAGGCACTGGAAGAAAAGATGATCAATGTCCTCACTCGAACAACCACAGAGAATACAGCGCGAACAAGTAGAGATGCCTAACCTCATCAACCTATCCTGGGTACAGAGGCCTCCCTGAATAGACATCCAAAGAAGAAAGGAATGACGGGGAATAGCCTTCCGGAACCAAATAACTCGAGACCAATACAGCAAGGTTCCCCTTGCCCGCATTGCGTTCCAGGCACTATCCACAGAAAATCTCCCACTCATATCATCCTCCCAAACTAGCACATCCTCCCTCAAACTAGAAGGAGACGAAAGATGGGACTGAGCCAAATCAACAAGGGCAGCAGACCTAGAAGGGGGCCACCGCCACACAGAACCAGAGATAATGGAAGCAACTGTGGCCATCCTATCCAAGCCAGAGTCATAGATCACTCTCTTACCCAACGTGTCCACGATCGGGCCCAGAGGATGCCAATAATCAAACCACAATAAAGTCTTCTCACCATTCCCAATCCTAACTCTCATCCGCCGCCGGGACCAAGAACGAAGCTCCAAGATCTTACGCCAACTCAAGAGCAATCACTAGGACAAGGGACCTCCCAAAAACTTCTCCCCCTCAATAAATAAGAGTGAACCCAATTGGACCAAGAGGAAACCTGGCCAGAACAAATGAACCAAATGTGCTTAACAATAGCCGCTCTATTCCAAGAATCCAACTCTTATCCCCAGCCCCCCCCTCCTTAAGAGGTAAACAAACTTTACTCAAGCCACTCTGGCCCCAGAAGAGGTGAGCGCACTACCTTTCCAAAGGAAGAGCGCAGGATCGTCTCCACCTTCCTAACAACAGACTTAGGAAGAATAAATAAGGAAGACCAATAAACTTGAATGGAGAACAAAACAGACTTAATAAGCTGAAGCCGACCCGCATAAGAGAGAAACTTACTACTCCAACTCTTAGCACGCATAACAATACGGTCCACAAGAGAAGCACAATCTGAGGCCCGGAGTTTGGTAGAGATCAAAGGAACACCCAAATACCGCACCGGAAGAGTCCCAACTAGGAAACCCAAAATAGGACGCAGATGGCCTAGAAGGGTAGGAGAGATACCAGAAGAGAATAAATGACTTTTAGCTGGGTTCGGGAATAAACCGGATAAACCACTGAACTGCCTGAGACAATCCTTGATCAAGGAAACCGAGGACGCATCAGCTTTACAAAAAATCATAAGGTCATCCGCAAAGCAGAGATGAGTAAGACGGTCCTTAGAACACCGCCAGTGGAACTTGAAATCCGGATTAGTAGCCATATTACGAAGAAGACCTGACAGAACTTCCATAGCCAAGACAAAAAGATAAGGAGACATAGGATCACCTTGTCGCAACCCACGACCCCCAGAGAAAAAACCATGCAACTCTCCATTAATAGAAACAGAGAACCTAGTAGAAGTCATGCACTCCTGAATCCAACCCACCATCCTCTCTGGAATACCAACAGATCGTAAAACCTCAACCACGAAATCCCAACGAACAGTGTCATAAGCTTTCATCAAGTCAATCTTAAGAGCACATCTTGGGGAACCACCAGTCCGATGATAATTCCGAACCAATTCCTGACTCAAAAGAATATTATCACTGATACGCCTTCCCGCAACAAAAGCAGATTGATTATGACTGATCACAGAAGGAAGGATAACCTTGATCCTGTTCGCAATAAGCTTAGCAATACACTTGTAAATAGTGTTACAACAAGAAATAGGCCTATAATCCTTAACTTGGGAAGGGTTATGGATCTTAGGAATCAGAGCAATAGAAGTAGCATTAACCTGCCTCAAGAGACGCCCAGAGGAAAAGAAAGAGTGAATAGCACAAAGGACATCATACCCCACAATATCCCAAGACTTCTTAAAGAAACCCGAATTAAACCCATCTGGGCCTAGAGCCTTGTTGTCCTTCAAGGTGAACAAGACAGCCTTGATCTCCTCATCCGAAACCTCCCGGGAGAGAGCCTCACTCTGCTCAGCAGTCACATGTCTAGTAATAGCAGAATGAAGGGCCACCCTATCAAAATCCTGCTGACCTTGCTGATGACCTAAAAGGGTCTCAAAAAAAGAAACAACCTCATCTCTAACCAAAACATCATCCTCCACACGGGTCCCATCCTCCTTAGTTATAGCAGTAATCTTGCTCCTACCATGAAAGCTTTTCATAGCGGTAAAGAAGAATTTAGTATTCTGATCCCCAAGGTTAAGCCACTGAACACGAGATTTCTGTCTATTGAAGCCTTCTTCAGCCCGACTCAGATCTCCATACTGTAACGAAAGACTAGCTTCTTCAGCTAGCAGAGCAGAGTCACTAGGGGAGTCCTGTAAAGCACACTGCACTCTGTCCAACTCCCTCCTAATCTCCAAAACTTGACAAGGAATCTTAGAGAAATGCTCGACATTAAATTTCTTGAAAGCCACTTAACACTCTTCAGCTTACAACATAATCGGAACATCGGAGTACCAAGAACATCCATATCCCATGCCCTAGCCACAATAGAGAGGAAGTCAGGATGATCAGCCCAGAACTCAAAGAACTTAAAGGGGATTTTCCTCTTAGGGAGCTCTGCAAGCGTAACTACCATAGGAGAATGATCAGAAATCCGGGGAGGAAGAAAGCGGGCAGATGAACCCGGGAAGAGACACTCCCAAGACGAATTAACAAGAACACGGTCCAACGTACGCCAAATAGGAGACTGAATCTGCTTATTAAACCAAGTAAACTTACAACCAGAGAACTGAAGATCATCCAACCCCGCCTGACCCAAACAGCAGCCCAAATCATCTTTCCAAGCAGGCCAAGCCACAGACCCACCATAATGCTCAGTCGGAGAGCGGATGGCATTGAAGTCTCCCAAAACAAGCCACGGGGAATCATCAAAAACACTACCACTAGAAATCAGGTCAGCCCAAAGATCCCGACGCTTCTCATAGTTACAATCACCATAAACCACCGAAACTACACAATTCCACTTCCCAAAAATATGAGTCACACTACAGTGAATAACTTGAGCAGAAGAATGAATGATGTTAACATCAATGTCACTAGGGTTCCAACAAACCCAGATACGACCAAACGGGCTAATATCAGAGTGGCAGAAAAACTTCCATGAAGGATTAATCACACGAGAGACATTCATAAAATTAACCTCCTTAACCTTAGTTTCAACTAAATCACACAACGAGAGCTTCTCATCATAAAGAAACCTCCTAACTTCAGCATGTTTTAATGGGTCATTGAGACCCCGAGTATTCCAACAACCAAAAATCATAAAAACATAGAAGAATATAGCCAAACCCAACATATTAGCGTCGACGACCCCCCCTAGGGGACTGACATTTCTGACTCCTCTTACCACCAGAGCCCTTTCTAGATTTGTTACCATAAGTCAATTTCTTCAAATCTAGAGAGTCAATAGCCTTATTAACCAAACTGTTAACCATGAAAGTAGGCGAATCGTAGGCTACAGAAGGCGAGCACACAACTGAATCAAGTTTAGGTAAATCCTCAACAAGATGTGTAGAAGCAAGGGAACACTCACCTTTCATATTTCCATCTGTCTCCACAGAAAGTAACTCAGGAGGAACCACAGGTAAAGAAGGAGTAACCAGAGTCGAATCCAACCCATTAGAAGAACACTCACCCAAATCAAGAGCCCTGTCAGTATCCTGAGGCATAACACCAATCGAACTAACAGGGGTGGTCAAAGCAGCTCCCTTGCCTTTCTTCTTTTTGGTGACCGGGATCCAGGCACCCTCCTGAACCTTAGGAGTGACAACCTTAGCATCTTTACCCATAGTCGGAATAGATGGCTTGGGAAAATCGGACTGAGAAGGTTTATTGACCTCACTACTAGGAGCCTTTTTAGGGCAAGAAATCACTGAATGACCAAAAACTTCACAAGTGGAACATTTCACAGGCACCCATTCAAACTCAACCCTGATAGGAACCCTAGTGCCATTAGGGTTTTGGAAAACAATCTCCTTGACAAGGGGGTTCCGAGCATCAATCTCAACACAAAGACGAGCAAAACTGAGCCGTTTCCTGGAAAGGGTAATATGGTCAGCATTGAGAGGTCTCCCAACTGCACTAGCAACACAACTGATCCCTTTCGCCGTCCATAAAGTAAAAGGAAGATCAAAGAGTCTGATCAAGACCGGAACCTTGAACAAGTCCTCCTTAGTCAAAGACAAATCAGGATGCCAAAGTTTGAGAACCAATGGTCTATTAGGCATATGCCAAGGGGCTCCGTCCAACACCGCACTAGCCTCTTGAAGGCTCTTAAATCTAAACAAAAAGAAACCATTATCGGAGGTAAGAACCTCCAGCAAACCTAGCCTTCCCCATAACTTGTGAGCAATAGAGTTGACAGTTTGAAAGGGAAGCTTTCTCCCCACTAGAGTACTCCGCCAGTACACACTACCTTCTTCAATAACTTCAGCAGGGGGCATACAACAACCTAACCGTCAATAATATTAGGTTTGATATAATGTAAAGCGGTTGAAAAACTTGACGGATCAATCAGATCAACTCCTATAGGACCATTCAACGCGGTAGCATAACTCTTAGGGCAGCCAGAAAAACCCCCCTTGACAACTGCAGGAACCTTAGGCATAGCAGTCTGACTCACTCCCAAAGCATCACCATTCACACTACAACCTGTCAACTCGGCAACATTTTGCCCCAAAACAACACCATTCACAGTCCCTGTAGCAGTTGTAGCTACTGCCGAAGGTAATTCCTCACGAACAATTAACCCAGTAACATCACACGGCCACTAGCTATATCCAATTGTGAACCATTCACAAAACCAGTACCTGCATCAACTACCACTTCCGAGGCCATCAACTCCTCACCAACAGATATTCCAGCAACACCACGGCCTGAAACCACAGCCGGTTGAGCACCATTCACCAAATCAACACCAATCTCATTTACACCATACACAGTCCCTGCAACAGATGAAACATCCACTGCCGAGGGCTTCGTCTCCTTCACCAAAACATCACCAGAATCATTAACCCCTGTCAACTGGACAACATGCTGCCCCTTACCAAAAACAATCCATGCATCAACTGCCACTGCCGAGGCCATTAACCCCTCACCAATCTCAGTTACACCATTCACAGTCCTTGTAACTATCGATACATCCACTGCCGAGGACTTCATCTCCTTACTAACCCCAACCAAATCTAGGCCAGAAACCACGACCGGCTTTGAAACAGAACCAGGAGGAGAAGAAACCCTAGGCGACTTACCGAGAACAAGAGCAGCAGTTCCCGAAGAAGTCAAAAGCCGAGAGACAAAGGGCTGATAAGACGGCTTCAAAGGCACTGGCGCTAAAGAAGAAGTACCGGCAGACAAGGGAACACCACAAGATGCAAGGTCCAACCTAGGTCCAGACTCGGTTGAGGGGACAGACACGTGAGCGCTCACAACAGCCGAAGAACAAGGAGCAAGAGAGCTCACCGGAACAGAAACGATTGCTGAAGGAGCTTCAATGGACGGAGAAGGAGCCAGACGGTCAACAGATCTGACGGCCAGCCAACCCCCCACCGAATGACGGGGGCCCAAAGCTGGACCCAAAACAGGCAGGTTAGAGGCCGGCATAACAAGAGCGCCGGGGCAAGAGGAGAGGGAAAGAGCCAGATTCGGAACGGTCAGGGAAAGGGGGAGCGGCGATGGAAAGCAAGATCAAGACGACCACAGGCAGATCTGAGAGAAAAAGAAGAAAAAGACGGGAAATAATGGGAAAAAAAGGAACGAACGACAACAGAGGGGCAGAGCAAAAGCAAAAGAAAAGGGTAGAGAAGAAGGCAGTACTGTGTTTAAGGCTCACGACGAAAAGGACGGGAATCGCCGAGAGGGGGAAGGGAAGTTGAGAGCATCGCCGAGAGGGGGAAGTCTTTCTCTAAATTGTTGTGTTTAGTGCTTGCTGATTTGCGTGAGCTATCATTAGCTTGACATTGGATTTGTGTTGAAATCATTAGCATGACATTGAAAATGGAAGCACTCATGAGCTTGACATGGAAACTTGAGTAGCCATCATTGCATTTGAGAGGTGCTTGAAGAGGCAAGCTGCTGCATCACCAAGTTAGTTGGAAAAAGTGTTTTTCACCATAAGGTCCTTTTGCACCTAAATAAACTTAAAACAAAAAAAAAAACAAACAAACAAACAAACTTAAAATAAAGATTAGAAGCTAATTGAGGTGCTTACGTGCTATAGTAAATTGACGTGCTTCCGGCTAAGTACAAATCTAAGCATAATTAAGCCTAATGGCATAGTCAACCATGCTAATTACATCATAAATAAAGTCAACATGTCGAGCACAAATGACAAAAATGCCCCCATTTGGTCGAATTCAACATAGTCCCCAAATAGGTCAAATCGGGTCAAAAGGGTGCTGATGCTGAAGCTGTTATGCTATGCTTTAGTCTGAGCTGATCTGGGTCAAATGAAATAGCTTGGGGACCTCTCTGGTTATGCCCATATGTGTCTATGGTGTGCACTTGACTTGGTTGCGGCAACTGGTCACATAGCTCTGAGCTAGTCCCGCAAAGGCCTCTCTGATCTTCTTTACTCTTTGGCATGTGATTGGACCTGTTGGCAACTGCATGCGTTCTTCCTAGTTGTTAGCTGCATCCTGTAATGTGTCTGGTGTTGTTGGACCCATGTCATTCCCTCCTTGTTGAAAAGGATTCGACCTCGAATCTGAACCTTGCAAATCCAGCTTATATGCATTGTCGTTGATCCTTTCCAAGACTTGAAAAGGTCCATCTCCTCTCGATTGTAGCTTGGATCTTTTCCTCTTGTATATAAAGCCACACCCAATTGCCAGGGTCAAATACAATGCGTTGGAAACCTATTATTCTCACCAACTCTACCTTTCCTTTATCATTCATACTCCCAAGCTTAATAACAATCAAAGATAATAAATCCATAGGAGTTAAAGAATTAGAATCATACTCAATCTCATAAGGCATGTAAAAACTAGAAGGATGAATGCATCTATTATATGCAAACTCTGGCACCGCTACTACGTCTGTGATCTTCTTAGCTCTTTGGCGTGTGATTGGGCCTGTTGGCAATTGCAAAGGCTCTAATGTTCCTTGGGTGACTGTATTCATGTCAAATGTTTTCCCTTGGATCATGTCACTTAGAGATACATTTATAGATAGTGTGGCAACAAGAGATAGGTCAAAAATCCTTGACCTTAGAAGGATTAAGGATCTTCGGAATAAGAGCAATAGATGTGGCATTCACCTATTTCAAGAGCTTCCCTGAGATAAAAAAAAATGAGCGAATATCACGAATAACATCATCACCTACCACACACTAGGCTTTCTTGAAGAAACTTGAGTTAAAACCATATGGTCCATGAGCCTTATGATCTTTTAAAGAAAACAGTGCAGCCTTAATCTCTTCTTCTGAAACCTCTTGGCTAAGGACCTCTCTCTGCTCATTAGAAACAAACTGAGTAATGGTAGAGTGAAGAATATCTCGATCAAAATTTGGAAAACTCGGCCGAGGCCTTAAAGAGTACTATAAAAGGACACAATCTCATCTCCGACAATTGCAGGATCCTCCAAATGAGTATTATCCTCTGTGGTTATAGAAGTAATCTTACTTCTCTAATGATGATTCTTCATAGCTTGGGAAAAAAAACTTCGTATTCTGATCACCAAGATTAAGCCACTGAACTTGGGATTTCTGTCTCATGAAATTTTCCTCATCTCCACTCAGATTTCCATAAAGCAAAGACAATCTCACCTCTACACTCAGCAGAAAGGGATCAGAAGGAGACTCTTATAACGCACTCTGCACCCTCTCCAACTTCGTTGTAACACATGTGGTCCTCCCAGAAAGATTAGAAAAGTGTTCTAAATCAAACTTCTGTAGCGCCACATTCACATTCTCCAAATTCCTGTACAACTGAAACATTGGAGTACCAAAAATATCCACATCCCAAGCTTTAGCTACCACTGACACAAAATCAGGATGCTCAGTCCAAAAATCAAAAAACTTAAAAGGAATCTTCCTTTTAGGGAGCTTCAAGAGAGTAACCACCATAGCAGAGTGATATGAGATTCCCGAGGGTAGAAACCTAGCTATTGAACCAGAAAAAGAGCACTCCCAAGAGGTATTAGGAACCACCCGATCTAGTTTCCGCCAAATAGGAGAATCAATCTGTTTATTATGCCAAGTATACCTACAACCCGAAAACTGAACGTTTGCCAAACCAGCCCGGCCGAAACACAAACCCAACTCATCCTCCCAAGAAGGCCAATCCAAACTGCCACCATGATGCTCAGAATGATTGGAAATCGCATTAAAATCCCCCATTACTAACCATGGAGAGGTGTCAAACTCACAACCACTAGAAACCAAGTCAGCCCAAAGTTCTCGACACTTCTCATAGCTACATTTTCCATAAACCACTGTTACCATACAACTCCAAGCAGAAGAAACATGAGCAACACGACAGCGAATAGCTTAAGGAGAAGATCGAATAGCAATAACATCCACATCCGAGGGGTTCCAACATACCCAAATTCTTCCAAAAGGATAACACCTGATTTTTTTTTTTTGTGGATAAGGTAAGTATTATAACCAAAGAAAAACTATACAAAGAGCAAAGGGGCATGCCCCAGGCACTAGAGAGGACATGCCCTCCAAGAAGAAAGCCAAACGGCTACAAAAGATCAACAAAAGATGTCATCAGGCAGGTGCCACGAAAGGTGAAGCCATTTATTGTCATAAGATGGATTGACCTTACGTAACAAGCTAACGCGATTCCGAACATCAAAAACAATATCATAAAGAAGAGCAGAAATAGGCTGAAGAGGCATATCATGAGTGCGAGCATTCCTCTCCCTCCAAATATAGTAGACTGACGCTGCAAAAGACAGACGAACCAGAAGATGACATAAAGAGGCACCGGAGAACTGACATAACCACTCAACAGTCTAACACCAATCTCGGCGACTCCAATCTAACCCACACATGGCTAGCACAGACGACCAGACCCTTGAAGAAAAGAGGCACTGGAAGAAAAGATGATCAATGTCCTCACTCGAACAACCACAAAGAATACACCGCGATCAAGCAGAGATGCCAAATCTCATCAGACTGTCCTAAGTACAAAGGCCTCCCTGAATAGTCATCCAAAGAAGAAAGGAATGGCGGGGAATAGCTTTCCGGAACCAAACAACTCGAGACCAAGGCATCTCGGGTCTCATTGACCTCATAGCATTCCAGGCACTATCCACAGAAAATCTCCCTTTTCTATTGTCTTCCCAAATCAGCACATCCTCCCTCAAACTAGAAGGAGACGGTAGATGAGACTGAGCCAAATCTACAAGAGCAGCAGATCTAGAAGGGGGCCAATGCCAAGCAGAATCTGAGATAATGGAAGCAACTGTGGCCATTCTATCCAAGCCAGAATCATAAATCACTCTCTCGCCCAACGTGTCCACAATCGGGCCCAGAGGATGCCAATAATCAAACCACAATAAATTCTTCTCACCATTCCCAATCCTCACTCTCATCCGCCGACGGGACCAAGAACGAAGCTCCAAATCTTACGCCAACTTCAAGAGCAGTCAGAAGGACAAGGGATCTCCCAAAAGCTTCTCCCCCTCAACAAATAAGAGTGAACCCAAATTGACCAAGAGGAAACCTGGCCAGAACAGAGAAACCAGATATGCTTGACAATAGCCGCTCTATTCCAAGAATCCAGACTCTTGATACCCAGCCCCCCCTCCTTTAGAGGTAAACAAATTTTGCTCCAAGCTACCATTGCCCCAGAAGAGGTAAGCGCACTACCCTTCCAAAGGAAAGAACGAAGGATCGTCTCCACCTTCCTAACCACAGACTTAGGAAGAATAAATAAAGAAGACCAATAAACTTGAATGGAGAACAAAGCAGACTTAATAAGCTGAAGCCGACCTGCGTAAGAGAGAAACTTACAACTCCAACTTTTAGCACGCATAACAATACGATCCACAAGAGAAGCACAATCTGAGGCCCGGAGTTTGGTAGAGATCAAAGGAACACCCAAATACCGCACCGGAAGAGTCCCAACTAGGAAACCCAAAATAGGACGCAGATGGCCTAGAAGGGTAGGAGAGATACCAGAAGAGAATAAATGACTTTTAGCTGGATTCGGGATTAAACCTGATAAACCACTGAACTGCCCAAGACAATCCTTGATCAAGGAACAGAGGATGCATCTGCTTTACAAAAAATCATAAGGTCATCCGCAAAGCAGAGATGAGTAAGACGGTCCTTAGAACACCGCCAGTGGAACTGGAAACCCAAATTAGAAGCCATATTACGAAGAAGACGTGACAAAACTTCCATAGCCAAAACAAATAGATAAGGAGACATAGGATCACCTTTCGCAACCCACGACCCCCAGAGAAAAAACCATGCAGCTCTCCATTAATAGAAACAGAGAATCTAGTAGTAGTCATACACTCCTGAATCCAAACCACCATCCTCTCTGGAATACCAACAGTCAGAACCTCAACCAAAAAATCCCAACGAACAGTGTCATAAGCTTTCATCAAGTCAATCTTAAGAGCACATCTCGAGGAACTGCCATTCCGGTGATAATTCCGAACCAATTCCTGACACAAAAGAATATTGTCGCTGATACGCCTTCCAGCGACAAAAGCAGATTGATTATGACTGATCACTAATGGGAGGATAACCTTGATTCTATTCGCAATAAGCTTAGCAATGCACTTGTAAATAGTATTACAACAAGAAATAGGCCTATAATCCTTAACCTGGGAAGGATTAGGAATCTTAGGAATCAGAGCAATGGATGTAGCATTAACCTGCCTCAAAAGACGCCCATAAGAAAAGAAAGAGTGAATAGCACATAGGACATCATTCCCCACAATATTCCAACACTTCTTAAAGAAACCCGAATTAAACCCATCTGGACCTGGAGCTTTATTGTCCTTCAACCCGAATAGGACAGCCTTAATCTCCTCATCCGAAACCTCCCGAGAAAGAGCCACACTCTGCTCAGCAGTCACATGTCTAGTAATAGCAGATTGAAGGGCCACCCTATCAAAATCCTGCTCACCATGCTGAGGACCTAAAAGGGTCTAAAAAAAGGAAACAATCTCATCTCTAACCAAAACATCTTCCTCCACACGGGTCCCATCCTCCTTAGTAATAGAAGTAATCTTACTACGACCGCGAAAACTCTTCATAGCGGTAAAAAAGAATTTAGAATTCTGATCCCCAAGCTTAAGCCACTGAACCCGAGATTTCTGTCTATTGAAGCCTTCTTCAGCCCGACTCAAAACACCATAACTTAACGAAAGACGAGCTTCTTCAGCTAGCAGAGCGGGGTCACTAGGGTAGTCCTGTAAAGCACACTGCACTCTGTCCAGCTCCTTCCTAAACTCCAAAACTCGACACGAAATCTTAGAGAAATGCTCAACATTAAATTTCTTCAATGCCAACTTAACATTCTTCAACTTACAACATAAACGGAACATCGGAGTACCATGAACATCAATATCCCAAGCCCTAGCCACAACAGAGAGAAAATCAGGTTGATCCACCCAAAACTGAAAGAACTTAAAGGGGATTTTCCTCTTAGGGAGCTCTGCAAGCTTAACAACCATAGGAGAGTGATCAGAAATTCAGGGAGGAAGAAAGCGGGCAGAAGAACCCGGGAAACGACACTCCCAAGGAGAATTAACAAGAACATGGTCAAACTTGCGCCAAATAGGGGACTGAATCTGCTTATTAAACCAAGTAAACTTACAACCAGAGAACTGAAGATCATCCAAACCAGCCTGACCCAAACAGCAACCCAAATCATCTTTCCAAGCTGGCCAAGCCACAGATCCACCACAATGCTCAATCGAGAACGGATAGCATTGAAGTCACCCAAAACAAGCCACGGGGAATCATCAAAAATACTACCACTGGTAATCAGGTCAGCCCAAAGTTCTCGCCGCTTCTCGTAGTCACACTCACCATAAACCACTGAAACTACACAATTCCACATCCCAGAAATAGGAGTCACACGACAATGGATAACTTGTGCTGAGGACTGAATAATGCTAACAACAACGTCACTAGGGTTCCAACAAACCCAGATACGACCGAACGGGCAAATATCAGAGTGGCAAAAAAACTTCCATGAAGGATTTATCACACGAGAGACATTCATAAAATTAACCTCCTTAACCTTGGTTTCAACTAAACCACACAACGAGAGCTTCTCATCACAAAGAAACCTCCTAACTTTAGCATGTTTTAATGGGTCATTGAGACCCCTAATATTCCAACAACAAAAATCATTAAAACAGATGAAAAAAAGCCAAACCCACGAAATCAACGTTGACGACCCCCCTAGGGGACTTCCTCTTCTGACTCATTTTACCACCAGAACTCTTTTTAGATTTGTTACCATAAGCCAATTTCTTAGAGTCCAGGGAATCAACAGCCTTAATAGCCAAACTGTTAACCATAGGAATGGGCGAATCATAAGATACAGAAGGCGAGCACTCATTTAACTCAGAAGTAGGGTGATCCTCAAAAAGATGTGAAGAATCAAGGGAACACTCACCTTTCAAATTACCATCTGTCTCCACAGAAATTGTCTCAGAAGAAACCACAGGCAAAGAAGGAGTAACCAGAGTCGAGTCCAACACATTAGAAGAACTCTCCCAAAACAAGAGTTCTATCAGCATTCTGAGGCAAAATACCACTCGAACTAACAGGAGGGATCAAAGAAGTACCCTTACCTTTCTTGTTTTTAGTGACCGGGATCCAGGCCCCCTTCTGATCCTTAATAGAATCAATCGTAGCATCCTTATCCGTAGACGAAATAGATGGCTTGGGAATAACAGGCTGAGAAAGTTTATTAATCTCCTTACTAGGTGCCTTTTTAGGGCAAGAATTCACCTAGTGGCCAAAAACTTCACAAGTAGAACATTTTACAGTAACCCATTCAAACTCAACCCTAATAGGAACCCTAGTGCCATTAGGGTATTGAAAAACAATCTCCTCGACAAGGGGGTTCCGGGCATCAATCTCAACACAAACACGAGCGAAACTGAGTCGTTTCCTGGACAAGGTAATATGGTCAGCATTGAGAGGTCTCCCAACTGCACTAGCCACACAACTAATCCCTTTCGCCGTCCATAAAGGAAAAGGTAGGTCAAAAAGTCTGATCCAGACCGGAACCTTGAACAGGTCCTCCTTAGTCAAAGATAAATTTGGATGCCAAAGTTTTAGAACCAACGGTCTATTAGCCATATGCCAAGGGGCTCCATCCAACACCACATTAGCCTCTTGAAGGCTATTGAATCTAAACAAAAAGAAACCATTATCGGATGTAAGAACTTCTAGCAAACCCATCCTTCCCCATAACTTGTGCGCAATAGAGTTGACAGTTTGAAAGGGTAGTCGTTTTCCCACAAAGTAACCTACTAAAGTATTCCGCCAGTACACACTTCCTTCTTCAATAACTTCTGCAGGTGGGCACACGACAATCTTACCATCAATAATATTAGGTTTGACATAATGTAAAGCAGTGGAAGAAAAAGTCAAATCGAGATGGTCAACTCTCATAGAACTATTCAATGCAGAGGCATAACTCTTAGGACCACCAGAATAACCCCCACCTACTACTACAGGAGCCGCAGGCACAGCATCCTGACACACACCCAAGGCATCACCAGTCACTCTTCTACCGGTTAATTGGGCAGCATTCTGCCCCACAGCACCATCATTCACAATAACAGAATCCAACAAGGCACTACAAGCAGACCAATCAAACTCGCTTCACCCAACCTGCTAGCAGAGCCATCTGCATCACCGAAAACATACTCCCTACCAGAACCAAAGCCAACTTCACCCAAGTCTACCTTAACATCAGGAACACAGCCAGCCGAAATTCGGTCATTTCCAGGATCAGACTCACCAATCTTCAATCCATTCTTCACATCCACTGCACCAGAGTCCAAACTGCCCGCAGACCCCCCTGCAACACCAAATCCAGACTCACAAACAACACTATCAGACCCAGGGATAGCGCCAAATCCAGAAACATATGAATTCAGGCCACCAGCAACTCCTCCAACAATGACAAGAACAGAACCAGATCCAACAGTACCCTCATCAACCTCAAGACCATAACCACTAACTGACATAGGTTGAAAGTCAATACCAGTCTGACTACTACCCAAACAACCAGCACGACCACTTGCACCTACTAGACTCGGCTCACAAACAACGACACATTCAACCCCAGGACCCGAAACCAAACTCTCCTCAATCAAGCAATTCACATCACCTTCGACCACACAGCCCAAAGAAGTACCCATATCGCCTATACCAGAGCTATCAACATCACTGATGGCCGCAAGGGAAACACCAAATTCATGCTGACGAGAAACCAAACTGTCCGTAGGTCCACCATCTGAAATAGTCACTAACACCGGCGCCGCGACGGAAACAGAACCAAGCTGCAAAGGAGGCGAGGCAGAAGTGGCCGCCGAGACAGCCCTTACAACCTTATGGCCAACTCCAGGGAGGCGCGGCCCCACAAAAGGAACACCAGACGGAGGCATGGGAAAAGACTAGAGGGTAGGGGAAAGAGCAACAGCAGGTGAAGCAAAGGGAAAGATACGAGGGGGGGACGGAAAAGGAGAACCAAAATCAATCTGAGCTTTAGTCTCAACTAGTCCACAAAGTGAAAGCTTCTCATCACAGAAAAACCTCTGAACTTCAGCCTGATTAATAGGGTCATTAAGACCCCGAATGTTCCAACAACCAAAAATCATTTAAACAATAAAGAGAAAACCAACACAACATATCAACTCCACATTCGGATAGAAAATTTACAAATATGATGGAGAACATGAATACTGCTTTAAAGAGATTGTCCAAGAGTGTAGAGAGTATTCAAACTGGTAATGGTCCCAAAGCACTACCATCCCAGCATATACCACCACCTCAGAATGTACCACCACCTCATAATGTGCCACCTCGACGTGTACCACCACAGTATGTACCACCAGATAAAGAGGAAACTGAAAATGAGTTTGATGATTCTGAAGGTCTTGATGATGTGGAAGAGAGATTTCTGCCTGGGCATGACAGGAGGCCTAATAGGAGGTTCGATAGGAGGAATGATATGAGGGAAAGACGATTTGATGGTAGAGGTGAATGGCTCTTCCGACCCCTCTTACCACCAATGTTCTTCTTATTTTACCACCATGACCCAACCGTTTCTTCTCTAAAGAATCTTTAGCTTTCAATGCCAAAGAGCTATCAATACGAATGGGTGATACATCATCCTCATAAAATCAGTGTGTTTTGCTAGCAAATGGAGACGCCACTAAGTTTGCTAAACTTAGATAAGTCGATTCAAACTTGAAAAGGGGAATCCCTCCATTACAAGAAATTCGGCCATAGCCAAAAGCAAAAGCTTATATGTTTTCTTACAAATTTCGTGGTTAACCTAAAATGAAGAAGAAGGAAAGTTTAAATAGTGTTACAAAAGAAACCCTAAAAGCATAAAGACAATAAAGCCCCTAAATTCGAAATTACAAAAATGCCAAAGTCTTTAAGTCTTCAAAGGTCTATAAAGCTTCAATCAGAACTGATTTGGGCCAAGTGAAATGTCTTTGGGCCCTCTCCATTGAAGCCCACATGTGTCTCTATTGTTTGTTGCAATCGGCCATAAAACTCTGAACTAATCCCGCCATTGCTTCTCTGAGTCTTTTGGTCTTCTGTCTTGTAATTGGCCCTTCCGGTACTTGTAATGGGTCTATTGTATTATTGGCCATGTCCTTTGATGCTTCACGAGTGGCCTGGATCATGTCAAGAGTTTTATGGCCGATTGCAACAAACAAATAGAGACACATGTGGGCTTCAATGGAGAGGGCCCAAAGACATTTCACTTGGCCCAAATCAGTTTTGATTGAAGCTTTATAGACCTTTGAAGACTTAAAGACTTTGGCATTTTTGTAATTTCGAATTTAGGGGTATTATTGTCTTTATGCATTTAGGGTTTCTTTTGTAACACTATTTAAACTTGTCTTCTTCTTCATTTTAGGTCAACCACGAAGTTTGTAAGAAAACATATAAGCTTTTGCTTTTGGCTATGGCCGAATTTCTTGTAAGGGAGGGATTCCCCTTTTCAAGTTTGAATAGACTTATCTAAGTTTAGCAAACTTAGTGGCGTCTCCATTTGCTAGCAAAACACACTGATTTCATGTTTTGAGTTATCATGGGCAATGTTTCATGGTGGTTTAGGGCTGATCTTGGATGGGTTTTGTTCTTACAAAATCATTGATTAAGGTTCTTGGGGCTTAAAGAAAAATACTTGGGGTTTGCTGGATTTCGCATCCTAGTGAGTTTCTTGTCATTTGGTATCAGAGCTCAGGATTCCAAGGTCTGATTTCCTATCTAAATTCGTTGTTTGAATCTATTTTAATTTTCATTCTTTGTTGTTTTCGTTTCAGTTCTTGTTGGATCTTGTTTCTGTTTTCGTTTTTTTGTTTCTGGGTTAATAGCTTGTTCTGAAATTCTTCTGTTAGAATCTAGGTTTTGTTGTGTTCTTCATATCAGTTCATCATATTTGTTTATTTCTGGATTTGGGTTTATGTTGTGTTCTTCATACAGTTCATCTTTTACATTCTGTTCTTTAGCATATGTTGAAGAAATAAACATGTTCATAAATGGCTGTGTGAATTATTCCTGAAAACCTAGTGAATCATTACAAAAAAAAACAGAAGGAAAAAGAAAAGAATATCAGTGAGTTGAACAGCATTACCAGACTTCTTAAAGAATTGGACTTTGAATCCCATTTCATATCGGACTTGAACATCAGTGAGTTGATACTTAGCCTTATTTTTTTCGGACTTGGGTGGTGGTGATCACTTGAGAAAAAAATAATAATAATAATAATAAAAAGAGTAAAAAAATGAAAATTTTGGTTGAATCTAGTTTGTTCCATATTATCATTTAGGTGCCCATGGAGGGTATTCCATCAAAATTTCTATAGAGGTGCCAAATTTTCTCTCGAATTTGCATGCTTATTTGTTTCTCTTCGTGCTAATTGTTTATTTCCTTATTCCAAATACTCTAGCTTAAGTATTATTGATTGAGTCATCGTCTTATTATTCTTATTCGCATTTTCCACCTGCCCCAATATATACATTATTGGGTCTTTGTGTTTCATGCTGGCTTGAGGACTACACTTGGTTTTGTATTATTGGATTGAGTGTGATTCGTATTTGAATTGAGGAAGAACTCAAGAGTGGTAAAAGGCAGTGATTGTGAGCACAGTATCGGGTAAAAGCCAATAGAGTGCAAACACGAGTGGAGTGACATCATTCGAGTGTAAACACGTGAGATTATGAGGATTTACATATTTGCCTTACTTTCTTGTTTTTTCTAATCTGTTTGTTTAGTGTTGAGATGGTAGGTCCAAATCTAACCATTGATGAAAAGCTTGAGGCTTTGGATAGAAAATTTACAGATATGATGGAGAACATGAATACTGCATTAGAGAGACTGTCCAAGAGTGTAGAGGGTATTCAAACTGGTAGTGGTCCCAGAGCACCACCACCCCAGCATATACCACCACCGCATAATGAACCACCACCTCATAATGTGCCACCTCGACGAGTACCACCACAGTATGTACCACCAGATGAAGAGGAAGCTGAAAATGAGTATGATGATTCTGATGGTCTTGATGATGTGGAAGAGAGATTTCGGCCTGGGCATGATAGGAGGCCTAATAGGAGGTTTGATAGGACGAATGATAGGAGTGAAAGACGATTTGATGGTAGAGGTGCATTTGATGACAGAATAGGGGATTATGATCGGAGGGGATATGGTAGAAGAGGAGATGTAGATGGTGATCTAGCATTTTTGTCATTTGTGCTCAACATGTTGACTTTATTTATGATGTAGTTAGCATGGTTGACTATGCCATTAGGTTTAATTATGCTTAGAACCTTGCTTATTGAGTAAGCACGTCAATTTACTATTTGATGTAAGCACCTCAAATTAGCTTAAGTTAGATTAGTTTCTAATCATTGTTTTAAGCTACTTTAGGTGGGAAAAGTCTTTTGGGGACATGCTTGAGTGAAAGCTTTGGGTAGTTTTTAGGTTTTGGTAATTTCACTTTAGGGATATGTTTGTCGATTCACACCTTTAGGGTTTCTCTTTGTAACCTATTTAAACTTTGTTTTCTTCTTCTTTGGGATAATATTCAAGACATTTTAATCAAAATTTAAAGCTTTTAAGCTTTGGCTATTGCTAAATCCTTGTTGAGGGAGGGATTCCCCTTTTCAAGTTCAAATTGACTTATCTACGATTGGCAACTTAGTGGCGTCTTCATTGCTAGCAAAATACAATCTGATTTCATGATTGTGGTTATCATGGACGTGAGTTTCATGGTGGTTAGGGGTTGATCTTGGTTGGGTTTTGTTCCTACAAAATCAGTATTCAAAGTTCTTGGGGTTTTGAGAAAAATACTTGTAGGTTTGCTTGGTTTCCAACCCAAGTGAGTTCTTGTCAATGTCATCGGGCAAGTGCCAGGATAGGTGAAGTCATTTATCGTCATAAGATGGATTCAGCTTCCGTAAAAAGCTAGCACGATTCTGAACATCAAAAACAATATCACTAAGCAGAACAGAAACAGGCAGAAGAGGCGCATCATGAGTGCGGGCATTCCTAGCTACAGAACAAAAGCTAAAAGGCTAAAAGACAAGCAAACACAAATCAAAAAATATCTTTGGATAGTTGCCAAGATTGTTGAAGTCGTCCATTATCATATGAAAGCTTCACCTTTCTAGACAAACTTGCACGAGTCCGTACATTAAATATAATATTGGTCAAAAGAACTCTATATGGGCTAGGAGACTCGTCATGTAGTCGAGCATTCCTCACCTTCCATATGAAGTAAACTGCAGCGGCAAAGGATAATCGAACAAGTAAATGACACAACGATCCACTACTATACTGCTCCATCCACTTA
Source organism: Zanthoxylum bungeanum (assembly GCA_019454045.1). Taxonomy (NCBI): domain Eukaryota; kingdom Viridiplantae; phylum Streptophyta; class Magnoliopsida; order Sapindales; family Rutaceae; genus Zanthoxylum; species Zanthoxylum bungeanum. The sequence goes on from SKCR01017097.1 coordinate 27,341, forward strand.
ATAGTCTACATCAAGTCACGAGAGCGCCAATATATACCACACTTTGCCAAAATAGACGACCAGATCTGAGAAGCAAATGAACACTTGAAGAAGAGATGATTTATATCCTCCCCCAAATGACCACAAATATATCCTCCCCCAAATGACCACAAAACACACACATAGAGCAACCTAAAATGCCAAAAGCCATTAACCGATCCTGATTATAAAGGCCTTCTTGAATTGTGAGCCAAAGCATGAAAGCATGTCTTGGAATAGCCTTTGGAAACCAAACAATTCGGTACCACCTTACCCAATTTCTTCTTACTCTCAACGCATCCCAAGCACTCCTGACCGAAAAATACCTTTATGATCATCCTCCCACACCAGTCAATCCCCCATCGTATCACAAGGGATAAAATCAAAAGGCATAGAACATGCCAATTGGAGAAGATTGGCTAACCTTGCTGAAGGCCAGTGCCAACAATTACCATCAACAATGGTGGCCACCCTAGCCATCTTATCCAGTCTTGAATCATAAATGACTTTCTCTCCCATGGTATCCACAATTAGTCCAATAGGATGCCAATTATCATACCATAATAAAGCCTTCTCACCATTCCTAATCTGAAACCTCATCGTACGAAGCGCAAAATTACGAAGGCCTAACATTTTCCACCAACTCCATGAACAATCACTAGGACAAGTCACTTCCCAAAAACTATGCCCCCTCAAAATGTAAGAACGTACCCATGTAAAACAAGAGGATTCCTGACCAGAATTAAGAAACCATAAGTGCTTAGTAATAGCCGCCTTATTCCAATCCTCTAGCTTCTTAATCCCCAAGCCCCCTTCTTTGATAGGCAAACAAACTCTATCCCAAGCCACATCCGCCCCTGTCGAAACAAGCTCACTACCCTTCCAAAGAAAAGACCTCAGGATAGCCTCCACCTTTCTAATTACAGTCTTTGGCAATATCAACAACGAAGACCAATACACCTGGATAGAAAAAAACACTAATTTAATTAACTGTAAACGCCCCGCAAAAGAGAGAGATTTACAACTCCAATTCTTAGCTCGGCCAATAATACGCTCTACAAGGACATTACAATCAGAAGCCCGAAGTTTTGAAGAAATCAACGGAACTCCCAGGTAACGCATAGGGAGCACACCTTCCTGAAAACCCAAAAGTTTGAGCAACTTGTGCTTGTATATTGAGGAAATACTACTAGGAAAAAAAGTTGGCTCTTTGCTGGATTAGGAACCAAACCAGACAACCCCATAAACCGATGAAGACATTCCTTTTCCATGGAAACTGAAGCCAACTCTGCTCGACAAAAAATCATGAGATTGTCAGCAAAATAGAAATGGATAAGATGAATTCCATGTCGATAAGGTAATTGCCTTCTTAGAACTCTGCATCCAAAATCGCACAAGGATCTTGTCGATATAGGATGCATGAGACATAACTAACAGTCGTCTCTTGTGATCCTGAAGAATCTGGATCTCAAATACATAACTGGCGTCTCTCAACTCTTTTATTTGGAATTTGGTTAGCTAGCCAGATTTTCAGGTTCGATAATATTTTACATCATTCCTAATGAGTAAAATATCATCGACGTACAAAATGAGAAAAATCACATTTCCGTCAATGACGTGCTTGTATACACAAGTCAAATCGATGCTCTGCTCAAAATTATAAGACTTGATCGTGGTATCGAATCTTATGTTCCAAGATCGAGATGACTGCTTAAGTCCATAAATTGACCTTTGCAACTGGCAAAGTTTGTGCCATATAAATACACTCATCAAGATTGCCATAATATACAGTGATGGAGTTCTACGAATGGATTTAAGCATGGCTATTGGCGAGAAAGTCTCCTCATAGTCAACTCTCTCTTTCTGGATTTAACACTTGGCGACTAGTATGGCCTTGAAGGTCTATACATTCCCATATGATCCCCAATTTCTCTTGTAGATCCACTTGAAAAGAGGTTGATGAGTACATAGACTCCATCTCGAGGTTCATGGCTTGGAGCCGTTCATCTTTATCTGAATCATCCATTTCACTATGATAGGTCAATAGATCATCTACACCATCACTGGATGCGACAACTTATACTCTCCAACCCCTAGACAGCGATCAGGTTGTCGTATGAGCCTCCAATTACGTCTAGGTGGCAGATCATTCTGACATACTTGCATCAGACACTAAGATGTCAAAGGTGTCATGTGTCTATCAACTGTTATTGACAATGGTGTGTTGGTCGAACCAGCAAGTAACTCATCGAGTAACACTTTAATTTGAGATTTGAACTTCCTCATAAAGTCCTCCTTAAGAATTGTAGCGTTTATCGACACAGATATATTATTATCTTCTTAACTATAAAATAACCCACCCCTAGTGTCCTTAGGATAGCCTACAAATAGGCATATCTAAGAATGTTTACTCCAACTTTGTATGTGCTGGACACCTCCAAATAGGGAAATGCCGTAGTTACCTTTACGACCACTCCACAACTCTCTAAGAGTTTTAGGAAAAGACTTAGATGAAACTACTTTAAGGATATACATTGTTGTTTGTAATGCATGTCCCCAAAATGAACTAGGCAGTGAACTGTAACTAAACGTAAATCTTACCATGTTTAGTAGGGACCGATTTCTCCTTTTTACTACACCATTCTGCTGTGGTGTTCCAGGTGCTGTGAGTTGGGATAATATCTCATACTCAACTAAGAATTCCTCGAAATCTCTATCAATGTATGCTTCTCCACGATACCATCATAGAGTTTTGATCGTCTTACCTAATTGGTTCTCAATCTCAGCACGATACTCTTTGAACTTTTCTAAGGTATCTGACTTGTGCTGCATTAGGTAAATGTATCCTTATTTGGAATAATCATCAATAAGTGTGACAAATTATTCATAACCTCCTCGAAATCTTACATTCATCGGTCCACAAATGTCCAAATGTATTACCTCAAGTGGTTGACTGGCTCTTATACATTTTTCCAGTAAAAGGTCACTTGGTCATCTTCTCTTCTAGACAAGATTCATAAACTGGTATAGTTCCACTCAATAGTCTGCAGCCAATCTCGAGAACTACAATCTAACCCACACATAGCCTGCACAGTTGTCCAAACACGCTAGGAGAAATAGCACTGGAAGAAAAAGTGATTAATATCCTGACCTGAGCAACCACAGAGAATACATCACGAGCAAGCTTAGATACCGAACCTCATCAGACGATCCTGGGTACAAAGGCCACCATGAATAGCCATCAAAGCAGGAAAGAATGGCACAGGATAGCCTTACGAAACCAAACAACTCGATACCAACGCAACAGAGTACCCCTCAACCTCATAGCATTCCAACCCATATCCACTGAAAACCTTCCTTTATTGTTATCCTCCCAAACCAGCTCGTCCTCCCTCATATTAGAAGGATATGATATATGAGACCAGGCCAAATCAACGAGGGTAGCATACCTTGCTGGAGGCCAATGCCAAGAAGAGTCAGAGATAATATAAGCTACAATAGCCATCATATCCAAGCCAGAGTCATAAATAACTCTCTCACCCAATGTATCCACAATCAGACACAGATGATGCTAGTTATCAAACCACAACAACGTCTTTTCACCATTCCCAATCCTAAACCTCATCATCCGTCAAGCCCAGGAACAAAGTTCCAAGATCCCCCGCCAGCTACAAGAACAATATCTCAGACAAGACTCCTCCCAAAAGCTCCGCCCCATAGTAGGTAAGACTGAACCCAATTCGACCAATAGGAGACCTGGCCAAAGCAAAGAAACCATAAATGCTTACCAACTGCCGCTCTATTCCAAGTACCGAATCTCTTAATCTCTAAACCCCCATCTTCTAGAGGTAAACAACTTTACTCCAAACCAATTTCGCCCGCGAGGAAACGATGCGAAACTCACTTGGATGTTTAAGGCCAAACAAACCCCCTCGCAACAGATAGAACCCTAAGCACTGCGAATTCGATTTTATAGGAATAAAACTCTTCCAAGGTCACAAAGAAGATCCACAAAAAACTTATCTTTGACCCTTAAGATGATTCCTTGCAGTGTTCTGCTAGCACGGAGACGCCGATAAGGTTGCCACGCCTTAGATAGGTCAAAGCTGAAACAAAGGGGAATCCCTCCCTTAAGCTTGCAATTCGGCCATAGCTATTTTTCTTTGAAGAAATTAGAAATTTGCAAGTTATTATTGAAGAAGACAAAGTTTAAAATATATAGGATAAGGTAAATTTACTAAAATACCCTTAAAAGTTAAAAAGACCAAAAGGTCCTAAAATTACCCAATGGCTACAAAAAGCTAAAGCCCTAATGACAGGAAACTCACTAGGATGCGAATCAAGCAAACCCCAAGTATTTTTCTCTAAGCCCCAAGAACCTCAATCAAAGATTTTTTAAAAACAAAACTGACAAGGAACTCACTTGGATGTTTAAGGCCAAGCAAACCCCTCACAACTGCGAATTCGATTTTGTGGGAATAAAACCCTTCCAAGGCCACAAAGAAGACTCACAAAGAACTTGCCTTTGAGAACCCTTAAGATGATTCCTTGTAGTGTTCTGCTAGTACAGAGACGCCACCAAGGTTGACACGCCTTAAATAAGTCAAGCTGAAACAAAGGGGAATCCCTCCCTTAAGCTTGAAATTCGTCCATAGCCATTTTTCTTTGAAGAAATTTGAAATTTGCAAGTTATTATTATTGACGACAAAGTTTCTAATATATAGGATAACGCAAATTTACTAAAATGCCCTTCAAAAGTAAAAAGACCAAAAGATCCTAAAACTACCCAATGGCTACATAAAGTTAAAGCCCTAAGTAGTCATTTACTAAATATTAAAAATACCCCCTCCAAGATCTTGATGCAAGTGGCAAAAAGATCAAAAAGAAAAAGTCAACAAAAGTGGCATCATTTCTAAAGAATGCCTAATAGGTCCTTTAACGAACTAACTTAGTTTTAATCCAATTTGACCCAAATATGATCTAGCTAACTAAGTTACAAAGATTCCTAACCCTTCCCAGGTTAAGGATTATAGGCCTATTTCTTGTTGTAATACTATTTACAAGTGCATTGCTAAGCTTATTGCGAATAGAATCAAGGTTATCCTCCCATCAGTGATCAGTCATAATCAATCTGCTTTTGTCGCGGGAAGGCGTATCAGCGACAATATTCTTTTGTGTCAGGAATTGGTTCGGAATTATCACCGGAATGGCAGTTCCCCGAGATGTGCTCTTAAGATTGACTTGATGAAAGCTTATGACACTGTTCGTTGGGATTTTTTGGTTAAAGTTCTGCGGACTGTTGGTATTCCAGCGAGGATGGTGGGTTGGATTCAGGAGTGTATGACTACTACTAGTTTCTCTGTTTCTATTAATGGAGAGCTGCATGGTTTTTTATCTGGGGGTCGTGGGTTGCGACAAGGTGATCCTATGTCTCCTTATCTATTTGTTTTGGCTATGGAAGTTTTGTCAGGTCTTCTTAGTAATATGGCTACTAATCCGGGTTTCCAGTTCCACTGGCGGTGTTCTAAGGTCCGTCTTACTCATCTCTACTTTGCTGATGACCTTATGATTTTTTGTAAAGCAGATGCATCCTCTGTTTCCTTGATCAAGGATTGTCTTGGTCAGTACAGTGGTTTATCAGGTTTAATCCCGAATCCAGCTAAAAGTCATTTCTTCTCTTCTGGTATCTCTTCTACCCTTCAAGGCCATATGTGTCACGTTTTGGGATTCCAAGTAGGGAATCTTCCAGTGCGGTATTTGGGAGTCCCTTTGATCTCTACTAAATTCAGGGCCTCTGATTGTGCTTCTCTTGTGGATCGTATTATTATGCGTGCTAAGAGTTGGAGTAGTAAGTTTCTCTCTTATGCAGGTCGGCTTCAGCTTATTAAGTCCGTTTTGTTCTCTATTCAAGTTTACTGGTCTTCATTATTTATTCTTCCTAAGTCTGTTGTTAGGAAGGTGGAGACGATTCTGCGTTCTTTCCTTTGGAAGGGTAGTGCGCTCACCTCTTCTGGGGCGAGAGTGGCTTGGAGCAAAGTTTGTTTACCTCTACAGGAGGGTGTGCTGGGGATCAAGAGTTTGGATTCTTGGAATAGAGCGGCTATTATTAAGCATATCTGGTTTCTTTGTTCTGGCCAGGTTTCCTCATGGTCGAGTTGGGTTCACTCTTACTTGTTGCGATGAAGTAGTTTTTGGGAGGTCCCTTGTCCTTCTGACTGCTCTTGGAGTTGGCGTAAAATCTTGGAGCTTCGTTCTTGGTCCCGTCGGCGGATGAGAGTGAGGATTGGGAATGGTGAGAAGACCTTATTGTGGTTTGATTATTGGCATCCTCTAGGCCCGATTGTGGACACGTTGGGCGAGAGAGTGATTTATGATTCTGGCTTGGATAGAATGGCCACAGTTGCTTCCATTATCTCGGATTCTGCTTGGCATTGGCCCCCTTCTAGATCTGCTGCTCTCTTAGATTTGGCTCAGTCTCATCTTCCGCCTCCTTCTAGTTTGAGGGAGGATGTGATGGTTTGGGAGGATGATAGAAATGGGAGATTTTCTGTGGATAGTGCCTAGAATGCTATGAGGTCAAGGAGACCCGAGATGCCTTGGTCTCGAGTTGTTTGGTTCCGGAAGGCTATTCCCCGCCATTCCTTTCTTCTTTGGATGTCTATTCAGGGAGGCCTTTGTACTCAGGACAGTCTGATGAGATTTGGCATCTCTGCTTGGTCGCGGTGTATTCTTTGTGGTTGTTCGAGGGAGGACATTGATCATCTTTTCTTCCAGTGCCTCTTTTCTTCGAGGATCTGGTCGTCTGTGCTGGCCATGTGTGGGTTAGATTGGAGTCGCCGAGATTGGTGTCAGACTGTTGAGTGGTTATGTCAGTTCTCTGGTGCCTTTTTATGTCATCTTCCGGTTCGTCTGTCTTTTGCAGCGTCAGTCTACCATATTTGGAGGGAGAGGAATGCTCGTACTCATGATAAGCCTCTTCGGCCTGTTTCTACTCTTCTTTATGATATTGTTTTTGATGTTCGGAATCGTGTTAGCTTTTTACGTAAGGTGCATCCATCTTATGACAATAAATGGCTTCACATTTCGTGGCACCTGCCCGATTACATCTTTTGTTGATCTTTTTTGTAGCCGTTTGGCTTTCTTCTAGGAGGGCATGTCCTCTCTAGTGCCTGGGGTATGCCCCTTTGCTCTTTGTATAGATTTTCTTTGGTTATAATACTTACCTTATCCCAAAAAAAAAGCAACTCAACCCCAATTGCTCAATCAAAGCTATGCTGCAACATTAGTACAACTGCCCCCATCTATGATCATACTGCACCCCTTGCCATTCACACAGCATCTAGTATGGAATATGTTCTCCCTATGCTGCACACTCTTATCCTCTACAACATGTGCACTCAAAGCACGCTTGACAACTAAGGATGAGTTATTCAGCGGGTATGCAGCTCCCTCATGGTCACTAGTATCCTCCAACTCTAGCATCTCATCATCAACCTCACTATCAGTAGAGTACACATCTCCACTCTTCTTATCAATCACTAAGGTACGTCTATTGGGACATTTTGAGGCATAGTGCCACATGCCAAACATTTAAAACACTTGACATCCTTAATTCTAGTAGTTGTACCCTCAAGTTTTGGTCTAGTTTTACTCGGTTCTGCAGCCTCTTTACCCTTGGCACTAGGTTTGGCCCCCTAATACAGATGGTGTAGTTTCTGATACAACTCCCTATTGTAATGGCTGGGCATAAATCTCTTTCTCATGAGACCTCTAAGTTCTGCCCATGTCTGAACCGGTCTCTCGTAATTTCTCCTCCGAGTAGAGACAAGCTGATCCCTCCAAATCATAGCATAATCGGTAAACTCAATCGCTGCCAGATTGATTTTCTTCTCATCTGAGTACTGATGACAATTGAAAATCAATTTTATTTTCTTTTCCCATTCTAAATAAGCTTCAGGATCATTCTTGCCGTGGAATGTTGGTATCTTGATCTTGATGCTACCTAGATCACCATCAACATCTTCTCGTCTACCATATCCCCTCCTATCATAACCCATCTTCTGGCATCAAATGCACCTCTATCATCAAATCACCTATCCCTCATATCACTCCTCCTATCATGCCCAGGCTGAAATCTCTCCTCCACATCATCAAGACCATCAGAATCATCAAACTCATTTTCAGCTTCCTCTTCATCTGGTGGTTACGTATACTGTGGTGGTATATGTTGAGGTGGCAAATTATGAGGTGGTGGTACATTCTGAGGTGGTGGTATATGCTGGGGTCATAGTGCTCTGGGACCGCTACCAGTTTGAATACTCTCTACACTCTTGGTCAATCTCTCCAAAGCATTATTCATATTCTCCATCATATCTGTAAATTTCCTATCCAAAGCCTCAAGTTTTTCATCAGTGGTTAGACCTGCCATCTCAACACTAAGAAAACATATTAGAAATAACAAGAAAGTAAAGCAAATATGTAAATCCTCACAATCTCATGTGTTTACACTCGAATGATATTACTCCACTCGTGTTTGCACTCTATTGGATTTTACCCGATATTATGCTCACAATCACTGCCTTTTACCACTCTTGAGTTCGTCATCAATTCAAATGTGAATCACACTCAATCCAAGAATACAAACCAAATGTTGTCCTCAAGCCAGCATGAAACACAAAGGTTTAATAATATATGTGGGACATGTGGAAACAAAATGCAAACAAGAATAGCAACGACGAAGACTCAATCAATAATACTTAAACTAGAGTATTTTGAATAAGGAAATAAACAATTAGCACAATGTAAAAAAAAAATAATAAGCATGCAAATTCACGGTCGTATGCAATTTCGGGAGAAAATTTGGTGCCTCTATAGAAATTTTGATGGAATACCCTCCACGGGCACCCAAATGGTAATATGGAACAAACTACATTCAACAAAAAAATTTCACTTTTTTTTTTTGGCTCAAGTGATCACTATCACTTAAGTCCCTTTTTCTTTCTTTTTTTTTTCTTTTTTTTTTTTTTGATAACGTCAGATGCTAATACTGTGGTTCTGATTTAAGAGGTGATTTAAGTTCTGATTTGCATGGCCTGATTCAGAGAGGTTGATTTTCAGGGTCTGATTTTAGAGTCTGATCAGGGTCTGATTTTAGGGTCTGATTTCAGAGGCTACTAATCAGGGTCTAATTTCAGAGTCTAAGTTTCAGGGTCTAATTTCACACTTCACTAGGGTTTTAGAAACAAATCACACAGCTGCCAAAGAACATGCTTATTTCTTCAACATATGCTAAAGAACAAAAAGTATATGACGAACTATATGAACAAGACAACAAAAACCCAGATCCAGAAATAAACAAATACGATGAACTGATATGAAGAACATAACAAAAACCTAGAATTTGAAAATGAGAAAGGACGAACTGATATGCAGAACACAATAAAACCAGATCTAGAAAAAAAAAATGAAAATAGAAACAAGATCCAACAAGAGCTGAAGCGAAAATAACAAAGAACGAAAATAAAAACAACATCAAACAAAAAGTAAAGATAGGAAAATCAGACCTTGGAACCCTGAGCTCTAGATACCAAATGACAAGAAACCCACTTAGATTCGAAATCCAAGCAAACCCCAAGCAACGGACAGAACCCCAAGAACCACAAATTTGATTTTATAGGAACAAAACCCTTCCAAGGCCACAAAGAAGACCCACAAAGAACTTGCCCTTGAGAACCTTTAAGGTGAATCCCTGTACTGTTTTGCTAGCAATGGAGACGCCACTAAGTTTGCCAAACTTAGATAAGTCGATTCAAACTTGAAAAGAGGAATCCCTCCTTACAAGAATTCGGCCATAGCCAAAGCTTTAAGCTTTTGAGTTTTTACAAATTTCGTTGATTCCCCAAAAATGAAAAAGAAAAAAGCTTAAATAGTGATACAAAAGAAACCCTAATGGCATAAAGACAGCAATGCCCCCAAATATGAAATTACAAAAATACCAAGTCTTTAAGTCTTCAAATGCTTAAGAAGCTTTATTCAAAGCTAATTTGGGCCAAGTGAAGTGGCTTTAGGCCCTCTCTTTTGAAGCCCACATGCGTCTCTATTTGTTTGTTGCAATCGGCCATAAAACTCTGAACTAATCCTGCCATTGCTTCTCTGAGTCTTTTGGTCCTCTGCCTTGTAATTGGCCCTTCTGGTACTTGTAGTGGGTCTATTGTATTGTTGCCATGTCCTTTGATGCTCCACGAGTGGCCGGGATCATGTCAGACCGAGGAGGCTCTACTTTAAAAAAAAAATCATAAGGTCATCTGCAAAACAAAGATGAGTGAGGCGGTCTTTAGGACAATGCCAATGAAACTAGAACCCCGATCAGCCATATTATGAAGTAGGCTCGAGAGAACTTCCATAGCCAAAACAAAAAGATAAGGAGATATGGGATCACCTTGCCGCAGTCCACTGCCCCCAGAGAAAAAGCCATGCAGCTCCCCATTAATAGACACAGAAAACATAGTATAAGTCATACACTCCCGAATCCAACACACCATCCTCTCAGGAAAACCAATAAACCATAAAACATCAACCATAAGAATCCTAACGAACAGTATCATAAGCTTTCATTAAGTCAATCTTAAAAGCATATCTCAGGGTCCCACCACTCCGATGATAATTCCTAATCAATTCCTGGCACAATAAAATATTGTCGCTAATACGCACCCGTAACAAAAGCAGATTGATTAGGTCTGACCACTGAAGGAAGAATAATCTTAATCCGATCCGCAATAAGCTTGGGAATATACTTGTAAATAGTGTTACAGCAAGAAATAGGTCGAAAGTCCTTAACCTGTGAAGGGTTAGGGATCTTCGGGATTAGAACAATAGACATTGCAAGAAATAGGTCGAAAGTCCTTATTCTTCGTTCCGTTATTAATAAATAGCACAAAGAACATCATCCCGCACTAAACTCCACACCTTCTTAAAGAAACCCGAATTAAACCCGTCTGGACCATGAGCCTTATTATCCTTCAGAGAGAACAGGACAGACTTAATCTCCTCATAAGAAACCTCATGAGCAAGACTCTCCCTCTACTCAATAGACATATGCTTAGTAATAACGAAACAGAGAATATCCCGACTATTTTTTAGCAAGGCTGGGGCCCCAAAAGTGTCTCATAATAAGATACAACCTCCTCTCTGATCAAAACACCATCCTCCAAACGAGTCATATCCTCTCTAGAAACAGAAGTAATCTTGCTGCGAGAATGATGCTTCATGTTTTGGTTTCCAAGAGTGACAAGAAACCCACTTAGATTCGAAATCCAAGTAAACCCCAAGCAACGGACAGAACCCCAAGAACCGCGAATTTGATTTTGTAGGAACAAAACCCTTCCAAGGCCACAAAGAATACCCACAAAGAACTTGCCCTTGAGAACCCTTAAGATGAATCCTTGTAGTGTTTTTGGTAGCAAATGGAGACGCCACTAAGTTTGCCAAACTTAGATAAGTCGATTCAAACTTGAAAAGGGGAATCCCTCCCTTACAAGAATTCGGCCATAGCCAAAGCTTTAAGCTTTTGAGTTTATAAATTTCGTTTTTTTTTTCTCAAAAGAAGAAGAAAGTAAGCTTAAATAGTGTTACAAAAAGAAACCCTAAAGGCATAAAGACAACAATGCCCCTAAAAACGAAATTACACAAATATCAAGTCTTTAAGTCTTCAAATGCCTAGGAAGCTTTATTCTAAACTGATTTGGGCCAAGTGAAATGGTTTTGGGCCCTTTCCATCGAAGCCCACATGCATCTCTATTTGTTTATTGCAGTCGGCCATAAAACTCTAAACTAATCCCGCCATTGCTTCTCTAAGTCTTTTGGTCCTCTGCCTCGTAATTGGCCCTTCTGGCACTTGTAATGCGTCCTTTGGTTTGTTGTCGGACTGGATCATGTCAAAGAGGGTATTCTTCCAGTGCAGTATCTAGGAGTTCCTTTGATCTCTTCTAAGTTCCAGGCCTCAGATTGTGCTTCTCTTGTTGATCGTATTTCAGGCGTGCCAAGAGTTGGAGTAGTAAGTTTCTTTGTATGCTGGACGACTTCAGCTAATAAAATCTTTTTTTTTCTCCATTCAAGTTTATTGGTATTCTTTATTTATCTTCCTAAGTCTAATATTAGGAAGGTGGAGTCGACTCTCATATCCTTCCTTTGGAAGGGTAGTGAGCTCACTTCTTCGGGGGCGAAAGTGGCTTGGAGTAGAGTTTGTTTACCTATGAATGAGGGGGGGGTTTGGAGATCAAGAGATTGGACACTTGGAATAGTAAGGCAATTGTTAAGCACTCATGGTTTCTTTGCTCTGGCTAGGTTTCCTCTTGGTCAAATTGGGTTCAGTCTTACTTGCTTAGGGGGAGAAGCTTTTGGGAGGTGTCATGTCCTGTAGATTGTTCTTGGAGTTGGCGGAAGATCTTGGAGCTTCGTTCTTGGACCTGTCGGAGGATGAGAGTTAGGATTGAGAACGGTGAGAAGACGTTATTATAGTTTGATTACTGGCATCCTCTTGGTACCATTGTGGATACATTGGGTGAGAGAGTGATTTACGACTTTGGCTTGGATAGGATGGTTACAGTTGCTTCCATTATTTATGGTTCTTCTTAGCATTAGCCTTCAGCTAGATCTGCTGCCCTTGTTGATTTGGCCCGGTCTCATCTATCGGATCCTTCTTGCATGAGGGAGGGTGATAGTAGAGGGAGGTTTTCAGTGGATAGTGCCTGGAATGCTATGCGGACAATGGGTCCCTTGATGCTTTGGTCTCGAGTTGTTTGGTTCCGGTAAGCTATCCCGCGCCATTTTTTTTCTACTTTGGATGTCTATTCATGGAGGCCAATGTACTTAGGATAGTCTAATGACGTTCGGTATCTCTACTTACACGCGTTGTATCCTCTGTGGTTGCTCAGGTGAGGATATTGATCACCTTTTCTTCCAATGCAATTTCTCTTCGAGCATTTGGTCAACTATGCTGGTTATGTGTGGGTTAGATTGGAGAACTCATGATTGGCTTCAGACTGTTGAGTGGATGTATCAATTTACCGATGGCTCTTTGCATCATCTTCTTGTTCAGCTGTCGTTTACTGCGTCGGTTTACCATATCTAGAGGGAGAGGAATGCCTGCACCCATGATGGGCCTCCTCATCCTATTTTTCTTCTTCTTAGTGATATTATTTTTGATGTTCGGAATCGTGCTAGCTTATTGCGGAAGGTGAAACCATCTTATGATAATAAATGACTTCACCTCTCTTGGCACCTGCCCGACGACATCTTCTTTTGATCTTATTTTACTTGTAGCATTTCAGCTTTTCTTCTAGGAGGGCCTATCCTTTCTAGTTGTCCGAGGTAAGCTCCTTTGCTCTTGTATAGATTTGTTTTGGTTAATATACTTACTTTATCCCAAAAAAAAGAGAATGATGACTCTTCATTCCATGGAAAAAGAATTTCGAGTTCTGATCCCCAAGATTGAGCCATTAAAACCGAGATTTCTGTCTATTAAAACCCTCCTCAGCCCTACAAAGGTCACCATATCGTAAAGAAAGTCTCGCCTCTTCTGTTAATGCCAAGTCACTAGGGTTATCCTACAAAGCACACTGCACCCTATCCAATTCCCTCCGAATCGAGAGATTAGAAAAGTGCTCAACATTAAACTTCTTCAAAGCCAACTTCACACTTTTCAACTTACGACATAAGCAGAACATCGGGGAACCACAAACATCAAAATTCCATGCCTTAGCCACAACAGAAAGGAAATCATGATGATCATCCCAAAAATCAAAGAATTTGACAGGAGTTTTCCTCTTATGGAGTTGAGCAAGCTTAACAACCATAGGAGAGTGGTCCCAAATTCTAGGGGGAAGAAACCTAGCAACTGAACCCAGGAAGAGACACTCCCAAAAGGAACTAGTGACAATACGATCAAGCTTCCGCAAATAGGAGAGTGAACCTACTTATTAAACCACGTAAAACGATAGCTAGAAAACTGAAGATCATCCAAACCAGCCTAACCCAAGCAACAACCCAAATCGTATTTCCAAGATGGCCACGATAAAGAACCACCACTGTTCTCGAGAGTAGAATGAATATCGTTGACGTTCCCCATAACTAACCAAGGAGAAGCATTAAAATCACTACCACAAGTACTCAAATCATCCCAATGCTCTCGACGCTTCTCATAATCACACTCAACAAAAACCATAGAAACCACACAACTCCAAATAGCAGAAACATGAGACACACGACAGTGTATAACTTGAGAAGAAGAACGAATAATACTCGTATCAACATCACTAGGATTCCTGCAAGCCCAAATACGACCAAACGGAAGAATATTTGAATGGCAAAAAAACTTCCATGAATGATTAATAGCTCTAGAAACACTCACAAGGTTGATATCATTCACTATAGTTTCAACTAGATCACACAAAGAAAGTATCTCATCATGAAAAAACCTTATAACTTCAGCTTGTTTCAGAGAGTCATTGAAACCTCGGATATTCCAACAACAAAAAATCATTAAAATAGGAAGAAGATGATAAACCCACCCAAGCATATCATCATTGTCTACCCCCTCTCGGGGTTTGTCATTTCTGATTCCTCTTACCTCTCGATCCCTTCTTTGTCTTGAAACCATAATCCATCTTCATTTTCTCCACAAAGTCTTTAGACTTAACAACTAATATATTATCATTAGGAAGGGGTGAATCACAAGCTTCAACCAGTAGAATCTCAGCTCCTCAGAAAGATCCTTAATCGGAAAAGTTGCCATCATAGTACATTCACCTTCCTCCCTCTTATCCTCACCTTGTAAATCGAACTTGTATGCATTGTCATTAATCTGTTCCAAGACTTGAAATGGACAATCCCCTCTCGGTTGTAGCTTGAATTTACGTTGTTCAGGAAATCTTTCCTTGCGCATGTGTACAAAAACCCAATCATTAGGCTGAAATACCACATGCATTCTTCCCTTATATACATGAGAAGCATACTGCTCATTCTTCCCAATTGTTGGTTGCTAGTGGTTGTGAGTTTGACACTGAGAGGTGTCAAACTCACAACCACTAGCAACCAAGTCAGTCCAAAGTTCTCGAAGCTTCTCATAACTACATTCTCCATAAACCACTATTATCATACAACTCCAAGCATAAGAAACATGAGCAACACGACAGTGAATAGCTTGAGGAGAAAACTGAATAACAATAACATCCACATCCGAGGGGTTCCAACATACCCAAATTCTTCCAAAAGGAACAACACCTTATTGAAAAACAAACTTCCAAGAAGGATTAATTACACATGTAGAAGATTACCATCCTTAACTTTAGTCTCAACCAGTCCACAAAGTGAAAGCTTCTCAGCACGGAAAAACCTTCGAACTTCAGCCTGCTTAGTAGGGGGGTCATTAAGACCTCGAATGTTCCAACAACCAAAAATCATTTAAACAATAAACAGAAGACAACACAAAAGATCATCTCCATCTTCCACCAATAGGTGAATAGCTCTTTCGACCCCTCTTACCACCAGAGTTCTTCTTATTTTTACCACCCTGACCAAACCATTTCTTCTCTAAAGAATCTTTAGCTTTAAATGCCAAAGAGTTATCAATACAAATGGGTGATACATCATCCTCACATTGCTCATTTATGGCCTCTTTACCAAGATTAAATATGGCTTCCTCACCATTTATAGAATCGGTACCCTTGGTGACATGATCCAGGCCGACAACAAACCAAAGGACGCATTACAAGTTCCAGAAGGGCCAATTACGAGGCAGAGGACCAAAAGACTTAGAGAAGTAATGGCGGGATTAGTTCAGAGTTTTATGGCCGACTGCAACAACAAATAGAGATGCATGTGGGCTTCGATGGAAAGGGCCCAAAACCATTTCACTTGGCCCAAATCAGTTTAGAATAAATCTTCCTAGGCATTTGAAGACTTAAAGACTTGATATTTGTGTAATTTCGTTTTTAGGGGCATTGTTGTCTTTATGCCTTTAGGGTTTCTTTTTGTAACACTAGTTAAGCTTACTTTCTTCTTCATTTGAGATAACCAACGAAATTTGTAAACTCAAAAGCTTAAAGCTTTGGCTATGGCCGAATTCTTGTAATGGAGGGATTCCCCTTTTCAAGTTTGAATCGACTTATCTAAGTTTGGAAAACTTAGTGGCGTCTCCATTTGCTAGCAAAAACACTACAAGGATTCATCTTAAGGGTTCTCAGGGCAAGTTCTTTGTGGGTCTTCTTTGTGGCCTTGGAAGGGTTTTGTTCCTACAAAATCAAATTCGCGGTTCTTGGGGTTCTGTCCGTGCTTGGGGTTTACTTGGATTTCGAATCTAAGTGGGTTTCTTGTCACTTGGTTTCCACAGCCACCATACAACACAACTCCTTACTATGATCTACAGGCTTCTTGCTATTCGGCATTCTCATTAAAGGGGAGCATTCCCTAGCCAAATGGAGAATATTGGCTGACCTCGCTGATGGCCAGCGCCAACAATTACCATCAACAATAGCGGCCACCCTAGCCATCTTACATAGTCCTGAATCATAAATGACTCTCTCTCCCAAGGTATCCACAATTGGTCCCAAAGGGTGCCAATTGTCATACCATAATAAAGCCTTCTCACCATTCCCAATATGAAACCTCATCATACGACGCACAAAATTACTAAGGCCTAAAATTTTCCTCCAACTCCATGAACAATCACTAGGACATGTAACTTCCCAAAAACTACGCCCCCTCAACAAGTAAGAACGAACCCACGTAGACCAAGAGGATTCCTTACCCGAATAAGAAACCATAAGAGCTTAGTAAAAGCCGCCTTATTCCAATCCTCTAGCTTCTTAATCCCCAAACCCCCTTCTTTGACAGGCAAACAAACTCTATCCCAAGCCACCTTCACCCCTGTCGAAACAAGCTCACTACCTTTCCAAAGAAATGACCTCAAGGTAGACTCCACCTTCCTAATTACAGTCTTTGGCAATATAAACAATGAAGACCAATACACCTGGATAGAAAACAGCACTGATTTAATTAGCTGTAAACGCCCCGCAAAAGAGAGATATTTACAACTCCAATTTTAGCTCGGCCAATAATACGCTTTACAAGGACATTACAATCAGAAGCCTGAAGTTTTGAAGAAATCAACGGAGCTCCCAAGTAACGCATAGGGGGCACACCTTCTTGAAAACCAAAAGGCTGAGCAACTCATGCTTGTATACTACGGAAATACCACTAGAAAAAAAATTGGCTCTTTGCTGGATTATGAACCAAACCAGACAACCCCATAAACTGATGAAGACAATCCCTTACCATGGAAACTTAAAACCTTCTCTGCTCGACAAAAAATCATGAGATCGTCAGCAAAACAGAGATGGGTAAGATGATTCTTAGAACACCGCCAATGATACCTGAAACCTTGCTTTTGAGTCATCTTGTGAAGTAAGCCCGAGAGAACTTCCATAGCCAAACAAAAAGATATGGAGACATAGGATCCCCCTGACGTAAACCACGACCTCCTGGAAAGAAACCTTTCAACCCCCCATTAATAGAAACAGAAAACATAGTAGAAGTCATACATTCTCCTTCCAACCAACCATCCTCTTAGGAAACCCAATAGTTCTCAGCACTTCCAACATAAAATCCCATCGAACTGTATCATAAGCCTTCATCTAATCAATCTTAAGACCACACCTCGGCACTCCACCACTCCTATGATAGTCTTGACCAACTCCTGATAATAAGATATTGTCACTAATAAGTCGACCCGCCGCAAAAGTAGATTAGTTCGAGCTTACCCAAAAAGGAAGAACAATCTTAATCCGATCTGCAATAATCTTAGAGATACATTTATAGATAGTGTTGCAACAAGAGATAGGTCGAAAATCCTTGACCTTAGAAGGATTAGGGATCTTCGGAATAAGAGCAATAGATGTGGCATTCACCTGTTTCAAAAGCTTCCATGAGATAAAAAATGAGCGAATAGCATGAATAACATCATCACCTACCACACACCAGGCTTTCTTGAAGAAACTTCAGTTAAAACCCTTTGGTCCAGAAGCTTATGATCTTTCAAAGAAATAGTGCAGCCTTAATCTCCTCTTCTGAAAGCTCTCGGCTAAGGACCTCTCTCTGCTCATCAGAAACAAGCTGAGTAATGGTAGAGTGAAGAAGATCTTGATCAAAATCTGGCAAACTCGACTGAGGCCCTAACAGAGTACTATAAAAAGACACAATCTCCTCTTGGACTAATGTAGGATCCTCCAAACGAGTATTATCCTCTGTGGTTATTGAAGTTATCTTACTTCTCTGATGATGATTCTTCATAGCTTGGAAAAAAAAACTTTGTATTCTGATCACCAAGATTAAGCCACTGAACTCGGGATTTCTGTCTCATGAAATTTTCCTCATCTCGACTCAGATTTCCATAAAGCAAAGACAATCTCACCTCTTCACTCAGCAGAAATTGATCAGAATGAGACTCTTGTAGCGCACTCTGTACCCCCTCCAACTCCTTTCTAACACATGTGGTCCTCCCAGAAAGATTAGAAAAGTGATCTAAATTAAACTTCCGTAGCGCCACTTCCACACTCTTCAATTTCTTGCACAACCGAAACATTGGAGTACCACAAATATCCACATCCCAAGCTTTTGCTACCACTGACACAAAATCTGGATGCTCAGCCTAAAAATCAAAAAACTTAAAATGGATCTTCCTTGTAGGGAGCTTCAAGAGAGTAACCACCATAGGAGAATGATCTGAGATTCCCGAGGGTAGAAACCTTGCTACTGAACCAGGAAAAGAGCACTGCCAAGAGGTATTAGCAACCACCTGATCTAGTTTCCGCCAAATAGGAGAATCAATTTGTTTATTATGCCAAGTATACATACAACCTGAAAACTGAACATCTGCCAAACCAGCCCGGCCCAAACACAAACCCAACTCATCCTTCCAAGAAAGGCCAATCCAAACTGCCACCATGATGCTCAGAATGATCAGAAATCGCATTAAAATCCCCCATTACTAACCACGGAGAGGTGTCAAACTCACAACCACTAGCAACAAGTCAGCCCAAAGTTCGCGACGCTTCTCATAACGACATTCTCCAAAAAACCACTGTTACCATACAACTCCAAGCAGAAGAAACATGAGCAACACGACAGTGAATAGCTTGAGGAGAAGACCGAATAACAATAACATCCACATCCAAGGGGTTCCAACATACCCAAATTCTTCCAAAAGGAACAACACCTGATTGAAAAATAAACTTCCAAGAAGGATTAATAGCACGAGACACATGTAGAAGATTACCATCCTTAACTTTAGTCTCAACCAGTCCACAAAGTGAAAGCTTCTCATCACGGAAAAACCTTCGAACTTCAGCCTGCTTAGTAGGGCCATTAAGACCCTGAATGTTCCAACAACCAAAAATCATTTAAACAATAAAGAGAAAACCAACACAACAGATCATCTCCACCTTCCACCACGAGGTGAATGGCTCTTCCGAACCCCTCTTACCACCAGAGTTCTTCTTATTTTTACCACCCTGACCCAACCGTTTCTTCTCTAAAGAATCTTTAGCTTTCAATGCAAAAGATTTTTGCTAGCAATGGAGACGCCACTAAGTTGCCAAGCTTAGATAAGTCAATTTGAACTTGAAAAGGGGAATCCCTCCCTCAACAAGGTTTTGGCCATCTATTTCCCATTTTCCTTTTTCCCTTTTTTCTCAGTCCGGTTTTGTCATCTACCTCTCTGCTTTCCCCTTCTCTCCTTTCCATTTTTCTTCGCCTTTCTGCCCTCTCCAGCCTTTCCTTATGCCTCCGTCTGGTTTTCCTGTTGTGGGGCCGCGCCTCCCTGGTGCCGGCCGCAAAGCTGTTAGGGCAGTCTCTGTGGCCGCTAACCCCTTGCCTCCTGTGGATCTTGCCTCTGGTTGTTTGAAGCCTTCGTTGGGTTCTGCAAGCTTTCCTTCGGTCTCAGCTTCGGCGCCGGCGTCAGTAACCAATGTCAAGCCTTCTGTTTCAGAAGGTGGTCCTGCTGGGATTTCGGGTTCTTGTCGGTCTGGATTCGGCGCTCCCTCTGAGCCGGTCAGCGTTACTGGGAGCTCTATTGGCAGTTTGGTTGCTGGGGACGTGGGTTCGGTGAATGAGGTTTGTTTGGGTTCTAGCACTGGCGTTGCTAGGGGTTGTGTGGTTTCTGGACCTGGTATTGATGGAGGATCGGTTGATTGTGGGGCTGCGATTGGCTGTGATTCTGGATTTAGTAATGACGGTAAACTGGTTGGGGATGTTGGTACTTCTGAGTCAGTTAGTGTTTCTGGTGTTGAGGTTTATGAGGGAACTGTTGGACCTGGTTCTGTTCTTGGCATTGTTGGAGGAGCTGCTGGCGGTTTGAACTTAAATGTTTCTGGATCTAGCGTAAACCCTGGGTCTGATAGTGTTGTTTGTGAGTCTGTTCTTGGTGTTGTAGGGGGGTCTCCTGGCAGATTGGCCTCTGGTGCAGTGGATGTGAAGAATGGATTGAAGTTTGGTGAGTCTGTTCCGGGAATTGACCGAATTTTGACTGGCTGTGTTCCTGATGTTAAGGTTGACGTGGGTGATGTTGGCTTTGGCTCTGGTGGGGAGTATGTTTTCGGTGATACAGATGGCTCTACTGGCAGGTTGGGTGACATGATCCAGGCCGACAACAAACCAAATGACGCATTACAAGTGCCAGAAGGGCCAATTACGAGGCAGAGGACCAAAAGACTTAGAGAAGCAATGGCGGGATTAGTTCAGAGTTTTATGGCCGACTGCAACAAACAAATAGAGATGCATGTGGGCTTCGATGGAAAGGGCCCAAAACCATTTCACTTGGCCCAAATCAGTTTAGAATAAAGCTTCCTAGGCATTTGAAGACTTAAAGACTTGATATTTGTGTAATTCATTTGTAAGGGCATTGTTGTCTTTATGCCTTTAGGGTTTCTTTTTGTAACACTATTTAAGCTTACTTTCTTCTTCATTTGAGGAACCAACGAAATTTATTAAACTCAAAAGCTTAAAGCTTTGGCTATGGCCGAATTCTTGTAAGGGAGGGATTCCCCTTTTCAAGTTTGAATCGACTTATCTAAGTTTGGCAAACTTAGTGGCGTCTCCATTTGCTAGCAAAAACACACTTCAAGGATTCATCTTAAGGGTTCTCAAGGGCAAGTTCTTTGTGGGTCTTCTTTGTGGCCTTTGGAAGGGTTTTGTTCCTACAAAATCAAATTCGCGGTTCTTGGGGTTCTGTCCATTGCTTGGGGTTTACTTGGATTTCGAATCTAAGTGGGTTTCTTGTCATTGGGTCTGATAGGTTCTGCTTGTAGTGTCTTGATGGATTCTGGAATTGTGATTGATGGTGCTAAGGGGCAGAATGTTGCCCAATTGACTGGTAGAAGAGTGGCTGGTGATGCCTTGGGTGTGAGTCAGGATGTTGTGCCTGCGGCTCCTGTAGTAGAAGGCGGGGGTTATTCTGGTGGTCCTAAGAGTTATGCTTCTGTTTTGAATGGTTCTATGGGAGTTGACCATCTTGATTCGACTTTTTCGTCCACTGCTTTACAGTATGTCAAACCTAATATTATTGATGGGAAGGTTGTTGTGTGCCCATCTGCTGAAGTTATTGAAGAAGGAAGTGCGTACTGGCGGAATACCTTAGTAGGTTACTTTGTGGGAAAAAGACTTCCCTTTCAAACTGTCAATTCTATTGCACATAAGTTATGGGGAAGGATGGGTTTGCTAGAAGTTCTTACCTCTGATAATGGTTTCTTTTTGTTTAGATTTGATAGCCTTCAAGAGGCTAGTGTGGTGTTGGATGGAGCCCCTTGGCATATGGCTAATAGACCATTGGTTCTAAAACTTTGGCATCCAAATTTATCTTTGACTAATGAGGACTTGTTCAAGGTTCCGGTCTGGATCAGACTTTTTGACCTACCTTTTCCTTTATGGACGGCGAAAGGGATTAGTATTGTGGCTAGTGCAGTTGGGAGGCCTCTCAATGCTGACCATATTACCCTGTCCAGGAAACGACTCAGTTTTGCTCGTGTGTGTGTTGAGATTGATTCCCGGAACCCCCTTGTCGAGGAGATTGCTTTCCAATACCCCAATGGCAATAGGGTTCCTATTAGGGTTGAGTTTGAATGGGTTCCTGTAAAATGTTCTACTTGTGAAGTTTTTGGCCACTCGGTGAGTTCTTGCCCTAAAAAGGCTCCTAGTAAGGAGGTTAAAAAACTTTCACAGCCCGTTATTTTCAAGCCATCTATTCCGTCTACGGATAAGGATGCTACGATTGATTCTATTCAGGATCAGGAGAGGGCCTGGATCCCGGTTACTAAAAACAAGAAAGGTAAGGGTACTTATTTGACCCCTCACGTTAGTTCGAGTGGTTTTTGCCTCAGAATACTGATAGATCTCTTGTTTTGGGAGTGTGTTCTTCTAACAAGTTGGACTCGACTCTAGTTACTCCTTCATTGCCTGTGGTTTCTTCTGAGACAGTTTCTGTGGAGACAGATGGTATTTTGAAAGGTGAGTGTTCCCTTGATTCTTCACATCTTGTTGAGGATCTCCCTAATTCTGAGTTAAACGTGTGCTCGCCTTCTGTAGTTTATGATTCGCCCAATCCTATGGTTAACAGTTTGGCTATTAAGGCTATTGACTCCCTGGATTCCAAGAAATTGGCTCATGGTAACAAATCTAGAAAGAGTTCTGGTGGTAAAAGGAGTCAGAAGGGGAAGTCTCCTAGGGGGGTCGTCGACGATGATTCGTGGGTTTGGCCTTTTTTCATCTGTTTTAATGATTTTTGGTTGTTGGAATATTAGGGGTCTCAATGACCCATTAAAACATGCTGAAGTCAGGAGGTTCCTTTGTGAGGAGAAGCTTTTGTTGTGTGGTTTAGTTGAACCAAGGTTAAGGAGGTTAATTTTATGAATGTCTCTCGTGCGATAATTCCTTCAAGGAAGTATTTTTGCCACTCTGATACTAGCCCTGACAAGAAACCCACTTAGATTCGAAATCCAAGTAAACCCCAAGCAACGGACAGAACCCCAAGAACCGCGAATTTGATTTTGTAGGAACAAAACCCTTCCAAGGCCACAAAGAAGACCCACAAAGAACTTGCCCTTGAGAACCCTTAAGATGAATCCTTGTAGTGTTTTTGCTAGCAAATGGAGACGCCACTAAGTTTTCCAAACTTAGATAAGTCGATTCAAACTTGAAAAGGGGAATCCCTCCATTACAAGAATTCGGCCATAGCCAAAGCTTTAAGCTTTTGAGTTTACAAATTTCGTTGGTTATCTCAAATGAAGAAGAAAGTAAGCTTAACTAGTGTTACAAAAAGAAACCCTAAAGGCATAAAGACAACAATGCCCCTAAAAACGAAATTACACAAATATCAAGTCTTTAAGACTTCAAATGCCTAGGAAGATTTATTCTAAACTGATTTGGGCCAAGTGAAATGGTTTTGGGCCCTTTCCATCGAAGCCCACATGCATCTCTATTTGTTTGTTGCAGTCGGCCATAAAACTCTGAACTAATCCCGCCATTGCTTCTCTAAGTCTTTTGGTCCTCTGCCTCGTAATTGGCCCTTCTGGCACTTGTAATGCGTCCTTTGGTTTGTTGTCGGCCTGGATCATGTCACTAGTGACGTTGTTGCTAGCATTATTCAGTCCTCAGCTCAAGCTATTCATTGTAGTGTGTCTCCTATTTCTGGGATGTGGAATTGTGTTGTTTCAGTGGTTTATGGTGAGTGTGACTACGAGAAGCGGCGGGAACTTTGGGCTGACCTGATTACTAGTGGTAGTACTTTTGATGATTCCCCGTGGCTTGTTTTGGGTGACTTCAATGCCATCCGTTCTCCGATTGAGCATTGTGGTGGTCCTGTGGCTTGGCCAGCTTGGAAAGATGATTTGGGCTGCTGTTTGGGTCAGGCTGGGTTGGATGATCTTCAGTTCTCTGGTTGTAAGTTTACTTGGTTTAATAAGCAGATTCAGTCTCCTATTTGGCGCAAGTTGGACCGTGTTCTTGTTAACTCTTCTTGGGAGTGTCTTTTCCCGGGTTCTTTTGCCCGGTTTCTTCCTCCCCGTATTTCTGATCACTCTCCTATGGTTGTTAAGCTTGCAGAGCTCCCTAAGAGGAAAATCCCCTTTAAGTTCTTTCAGTTTTGGGTGGATCATCCTGATTTTCTCTCTATTGTGGCTAGGGCATGGGATATTGATGTTCTTGGTACTCCGATGTTTCGTTTATGTGGTAAGCTGAAGAATGTTAAGTTGGCTTTGAAGAAATTTAATGTTGAGCATTTCTCTAAGATTTCGTGTCGAGTTTTGGAGATTAGGAAGGAGCTGGACAGTGTGCAGTGTGCTTTACAGGACTACCCTAGTGACTCTGCTCTGCTAGCCGAAGAAGCCCGTCTTTCGTTAAGTTATGGTGTTTTGAGTAGGGCTGAAGAAGGCTTCAATAGACAGAAATCTCGTGTTCAGTGGCTTAACCTTGGGGATCAGAATACTAAATTCTTTTTTACCGCTATGAAGAGTTTTCACGGTCGTAGTAAGATTACTTCCATTACTAAGGAGGATGGTACCCGTTTGGAGGATGATGTTTTGGTTAGAGATGAGATTGTTTCCTTTTTTGAGACCCTTTTAGGTCCTCAGCATGGTCAGCAGGATTTTGATAGGGTGGCCCTTCAATCTGCTATTACTAGACATGTGACTGCTGAGCAGAGTGTGGCTCTTTCTCGGGAGGTTTCGAATGAGGAGATTAAGGCGGTCCTGTTTGGGTTGAAGGACAATAAAGCTCCAGGTCCAGATGGGTTTAATTCGGGTTTCTTTAAGAAGTGTTGGAATTATGGGGAATGATGTCCTTTGTGCTATTCACTCTTTCTTTTCTTCTGGGCGTCTTTTGAGGCAGGTTAATGCTACATCCATTGCACTGATTCCTAAGATTCCTAACCCTTCCCAGGTTAAGGATTATAGGCCTATTTCTTGTTGTAATACTATCTACAAGTGCATTGCTAAACTTATTGCGAATAGAATCAAGGTTATCCTCCCTTCAGTGATCAGTCATAATCAATCTGCTTTTGTCGCGGGAAGGCGTATCAGCGACAATATTCTTTTGTGTCAGGAATTGGTTCGGAATTATCACTGGAATGGCAGTTCCCCGAGATGTGCTCTTAAGATTGACTTGATGAAAGCTTATGACACTGTTCGTTGGGATTTTTTGGTTAAAGTTCTGCGGACTGTTGGTATTCCAGAGAGGATGGTGGGTTGGATTCAGGAGTGTATGGCTACTACTAGTTTCTCTGTTTCTATTAATGGAGAGCTGCATGGTTTTTTCTCTGGGGGTCGTGGGTTGCGACAAGGTGATCTTATGTCTCCTTATCTATTTGTTTTGGCTATGGAAGTTTTGTCAGGTCTTCTTAGTAATATGGCTTCTAATCTGGGTTTCCAGTTCCACTGGCGGTGTTCTAAGGTCCGTCTTACTTATCTCTGCTTTGCGGATGACCTTATGATTTTTTGTAAAGCAGATGCATCCTCTGTTTCCTTGATCAAGGATTATCTTGGGCAGTTCAGTGGTTTATCAGGTTTAATCCCGAATCCAGCTAAGAGTCATTTCTTCTCTTCTGGATCTCTTCTACTCTTCAAGGCCATCTGTGTCACATTTTGGGTTTCCAAGTAGGGAATCTTCCAGTGCGGTATTTGGGAGTCCCTCTGATCTCTACTAAACTCAGGGCCTCTGATTGTGCTTCTCTTGTGGATCGTATTATTATGCGTGCTAAGAGTTGGAGTAGTAAGTTTCTCTCTTATGCAGGTCGGCTTCAGCTTATTAAGTCCGTTTTGTTCTCCATTCAAGTTTACTGGTCTTTATTATTTATTCTTCCTAAGTCTGTTGTTAGGAAGGTGGAGACGATTCTGCGTTCTTTCCTATGGAAGGGTAGTGCGCTCACCTCTTCTAGGGCGAGAGTGGCTTGGAGCAAAGTTTGTTTACCTCTAAAGGAGGGTGGGCTCGGGATCAAGAGTTTGGATTCTTGGAATAGAGCGGCTATTGTTAAGCATATCTGGTTTCTTTGTTCTGGCCAGGTTTCCTCTTGGTCGAGTTGGGTTCACTCTTATTTGTTGCGGGGGAGTAGTTTTTGGGAGATTCCTTGTCCTTCTGATTGCTCTTGGGGTTGGCGTAAGATCTTGGAGCTTCGTTCTTGGTCCCGTCGGCGGATGAGAGTGAGGATTGGGAATGGTGAGAAGACCTTACTGTGGTTTGATTATTGTCATCCGCTAGGCCCGATTGTGGACACGTTGGGCGAAAGAGTGATTTATGATTCTGGCTTGGATAGAACGGCCACAGTTGCTTCCATTATCTCGGATTCTGCTTGGTATTGGCCCCCTTCTAGATCTGCTGCTCTCTTAGATTTGGCTCAGTCTCATCTTCCACCTCCTTCTAGTTTGAGGGAAGATGTGCTGGTTTGGGAGGATGATAGCAATGGGAGATTTTCTGTGGATAGTGCCTGGAATGCTATGAGGTCAAGGAGACCCGAGATGCCTTGGTCTCGAGTTGTTTGGTTCCGGAAGGCGATT
Organism: Zanthoxylum bungeanum; assembly: GCA_019454045.1. Taxonomy (NCBI): domain Eukaryota; kingdom Viridiplantae; phylum Streptophyta; class Magnoliopsida; order Sapindales; family Rutaceae; genus Zanthoxylum; species Zanthoxylum bungeanum. The sequence goes on from SKCR01017097.1 coordinate 53,950, forward strand.
CCTCGCCATTCCTTTCTTCTTTGGATGTCTATTCAGAGAGGCCTTTGTACTCATGACAGTCTGATGAGATTTGGCATCTCTGCTTGTTCACGATGTATTCTTTGTGGTTGCTCGAGGGAGGACATTGATCATCTTTTCTTCCAGTGTCTCTTTTCTTCGAGGATCTGGTCGTCTGTGCTGGCCATGTGTGGGTTAGATTGGAGTCGCCGAGATTGGCGTCAGACTGTTGAGTGGTTATGTCACTTCTCCGGTGCCTCTTTATGTCATCTTCTGGTTCGTCTGTCTTTTGCAGCGTCAGTCTACCATATTTGGAGGGAGAGGAATGCTCGTACTCATGATAAGCCTCTTCGGCCTGTTTCTGCTCTTCTTTATGATATTGTTTTTGATGTTCAGAATCGTGTTAGCTTTTTACGTAAGGTGCTTCCATCTTATGACAATAAATGGCTTCACTTTTCGTGGCACCTGCCTGATTACATCTTTTGTTGATCTTTTAGCCTTTTGGCTTTCTTCTAGGAGGGCTTGTCCTCTCTAGTGCCTGGGGTATGCCCCTTTGCTCTTTGTATAGTTTTCTTTGGTTATTATACTTACCTTATCCCAAAAAAATGCCAAATAGTTATCAATACGTATGAGTGATACATCATCCTCACATTGCTCATTTATGGCCTCCTTACCAAGATCAGATGTGGCTTCCTCACCATTTATAGAACCGGTATCCTTGGTTTCCAAAGCCACCATACAACATAACTCCTTACTATGATCTACAGGCTTCTTACTGTTCGACATTCTCACTAAAGGGGAGCATTCCCCTTCTTCCTTATCAACACAAACAATAATGTCCACACCTTTGGAACCTACCTCAGAGACATCAACTGGAACTAAAGCCAACTCCTCATGAGGCAAAGTGTCAACTGCCTTCACCACACCCTTACCCTTATTCTTCCTTGAAACTATTACCCATTCCTTATCCTTTTCTTATTTTTACTCGTACTTGCCGAACAATCTATAGGTTTAGGCATCCAAACTTTAGAAGGCTTGCTTTCCTCATCCTTTAGGCTTGTTTTCCTCATCCTTAGGTACTCTACTAGGACAAGTACCCAATGTATGGCCAAATACCCCACAAGAAGAACACTTGATAGGAATCCATTCAAACTCAACCCGAATCTTAATCCACCTACCATTGGACCATTCAAAGTCAAAATCCTCAACTAAAGTATCCCTTGCATCAACTTCAACACAAACTCGAGCATAACTTAGCCTTATTTTCCCTAAATAGAAACCCATCAAGTTGGTAGAATTTACTAAAAGTAAACTTTTCATATGCAGCATAGATAGTACTAAAGTCAGTATCACTAGCATAAAGTTCTTTAATAAATTCAAACCCAAGCATTCTTGCACTCACTGAAGTAAGTAAAACATACCTTCGCGATAGTGCATCGGCGATAATATTTTCCTTACCTTGTTTGTAGCATATTACATATGGAAATGCCTCAACAAACTCTAACCAACGTGCGTGCCTTTTGTTCAGCTTCCTTGACCTTTCAAATGCTTTAAAGACACATGATCTGTATGGATCACAAACTCTCGAGGCCATAGAATAATGCTGCCAAGTCTCAAGGGCGCTCGCTAGCGCATGCAACTCCTTATCGTATGTGGGGTATCTCAAAACGGCTCCATTAAGCTTCTCACTAAAGTAGGCTATTGGTCACTTTTCTTGCATAAGAACCACTCCTATGCCTAATCCGGATGCATCACACTCAATCTCAAATGTCTTCTCAAAGTTTGGTAGTGCCAAGACTGGTGCACAGTACAACATCATTTTCAGATCCTTGAATGCACGCTCCTGCTCTTCACCCCATTTGAAGAACAGTCCTCTTCACTACTTCAGTCAGTGGTGCTGTAATACTACTGAAGTCTTTAACAAATCTACGATAGAAGCTTGCTAATCCATGGAAGTTTCTGACTTCTGTCACCGTTGTTGGTGTTGGCCAATCTTGAATTGCCTTCATCTTTTCCAAATCTACCTCGATGCCATCTGCACTCACAAAAAATCCAAGGAAAACAATTCTATCCATACAAAAAGTGCACTTATCAAAGTTAGCATACAATTTTTCTTGCCTTAACACATCAAAAACATGCTTCAAGTGCGTGACATACTCATCTAATGTTTTACTATAAACTAAGATGTCATCAAAATAAACCACAATAAACTTACCTAAAAATGCACACATAACATGATTCATCAATCTCATAAATGTGCTAGGTGCGTTTGAAAGTCCAAATGGTATAACTAACCATTCATACAAGCCATACTTGGTCTTAAATGCAGTTTTCCACTCATCTCCCTCCCTCATGCGAATTTGATGGTATCCACTCTTTAAGTCAATCTTACTAAAAATTTTAGAACCATGCAATTCATCCAACATGTCATCTAGTCTAGGAATAGGGTGACGATATTTTACCGTAATATTATTGATAGCTCGACAATCAATGCACATACGCCACGTCCCATCTTTCTTAGGAACTAGAAGAACTGGTACGGCACAGGGACTCATACTTTCTCTGACATATCCTTTCTCCATCAACTCCCGCACTTGCCTCTGAAGTTCATTCGTTTCCTCAGGGTTGCTCCTATAAGCTGGCCTGTTGGGAATGACTACTCCAGGTGTGAAGTCTATCTGGTGCTCAATACCTCTAATGGGTGGAAGCCCACTAGGAATATCCTCGGTCAGTACGTCACTGTAATCCTGCAAAAGAGATGAAATAGACGCAGGAAACATAGGGTCAATGTTAGTAAAATAAACATGAGGCTCCTTATAGATTAATAATACCATGAGTTTGCAAGCCTTGAAAGCTTTCCTCACTTCACCTTCCTCCATGTAGAAACTCTTTTTAACTCGCCCTTTTTCCCACCCTCACGTTCACTCACACTCCCCTTGGGAAATCCCACGGCGTTGGCCTGATTTTTTCAACAGATATAGCACTCTCACTAGTCTCACCCAAGGTGGTGTTTCCCTTCGCTCTCTCTTTGTCATGCTCAAGTTGCAACTTAACCTGATCTTCATGGACTTGTGCAGGTGTTGACAAGAAACTCACTTGGGTTGGAAACCAAGCAACCCCAAGCATCTTTCTCAAAACCCCAAGAATTTGAATACTGATTTTGTAGGAACAAAACCCAACCAAGATCAGCCCCTAAACACCATGAAACTCACGTCCATGATAACCACAAGCATGAAATCAGATTGTATTTTGCTAGCAATGGAGACGCCACTAAGTTGCCAAGCTTAGATAAGTCAATTTGAACTTGAAAAGGGGAATCCCTCCCTCAACAAGGTTTTGGCCATAGCCATGGAAAGCTCAAGCTTTTCTCTCTTTCAAAATTCTGTATATCACGTTGGTCTTGATAAAATTTACAAAGGAGTTATATATTTAGGGTTACAAAAGAGTAAAAAGGCTAAAATGACCCTAGAGTTAAATTACCAAAAGCCCTAAGTCAAGCACCTCAACCACGACCATAAGGTCCTTTTGCACCTAAATAAACTTAAAGCAAAGATTAGAAGCTAATCTCACTTAAGCTAATTGAGGTGCTTACATGCTATAGTAAATTGACGTGCTCCGGCTAAGTACAATCTAAGCATAATTAAGCCTAATGGCATAGTCAACCATGCTAATTACATCATAAATAAGTCAACATGTCGAGCACAAATGACAAAAATGCCCCCATTTGGCCGAATTCAACATAGTCCCAAATGGGTGAAATCGGGTCAAAAGGGTGCTGGTGCTGAAGCTGCTCTGCTATGCTTCAGTCTGAGCTGATCTGGGTCAAATGAAATTGACAAAAAACCCACTTAGATTCGAGATCCAAGTAAACCCCAAGCAACGGACAGAACCCCAAGAACTGCGAATTTGATTTTGTAGGAACAAAACCCTTCCAAGGCCACAAAGAAGACCCACAAAGAACTTGCCCTTGAGAACCCTTAAGATGAATCCTTGTAGTGTTTTTGCTGGCAATGGAGACGCCACTAAGTTTGCCAAACTTAGATAAGTCGATTCAAACTTGAAAAGGGGAATCCCTCCCTTACAAGAATTCGGCCATAGCCAAAGCTTTAAGCTTTTGAGTTTATAAAGTTCGTTCGTTGCCTCAAATGAAGAAAGTAAGCTTAAATAGTGTTACAAAAAAAAACCCTAAAGGCATAAAGACAACAATGCCCCTAAAAACGAAATTACACAAATATCAAGTCTTTAAGTCTTCAAATGCCTAGGAAGCTTTATTCTAAACTGATTTGGGCCAAGTGAAATGGTTTTGGGCCCTTCCATCGAAGCCCACATGCATCTCTATTTGTTTGTTACAGTCGGCCATAAAACTCTGAACTAATCCCGCCATTGCTTCTCTAAGTCTTTTGGTCCTCTGCCTCGTAATTGGCCCTTCTGGCACTTGTAATGCGTCCTTTGGTTTGTTGTCGGCCTGGATCATGTCATCCCCTCCCTCCCTTTGAAAGGATTCGACCTCGAATCTGTACCTGCATCAAAAGGAGTTAAGTCAGAAACATTAAATGTAGCAGACACATTATACTTACCTTGTAAATCCAACTTGTATGCATTGTCATTAATCCGTTCCAAAACTTGAAATGGACCATCCCCTCTCGGTTGTAGCTTAGATTTACGTTGTTCAGGAATCTCTCCTTGCGCATGTGTACCCAAACCCAATCTCCAGGATGAAATACCACACGCTTTCTTCCCTTATTAGCATGAGAAGCATATTGCTCATTCTTTCGTTGTATTTGCTCTCTTGCTTTCTCATGTATGTGCTTCACCAAATCGCTTTCCTTTTTCCATCTAACCCCGCATGCTCATCAACAGGCAATGGTAACAAATCTAATGGAGTTAGTGGCTGAAAACCATAAACAATTTCAAATGGTGAGTAAGATGTAGAGGAATGAATACTACAATTATATGCAAATTCAACAAAAGGCAAACAATCCTCCAAGTTTTTAAGTTCTTATTGATAATAGTACGCAATAACAGAGTCAAAGTCCTATTAACAACCTCGGTTTGGCCATCAGTTTGGGGTGGCAAGTAGTAGAATACAAAAGTTTAGTTCCCAACTTACCCCATAAAACTTTCCAAAAGTGACTAAGGAATTTAACATCACGATCTGAAACTATACTCCGTGGAATCCCATGGAGTCGTACTACTTCTCTAAAGAACAAGTCAGCAATGTTAGTGGCATCATCAGTTTTATGACATGCTATAAAGTGTGCCATCTTACTGAACCTATCAACCACTACAAAGATGGAATCTCTACCCTTCCTAGTCCTAGGTAAACCCAATATAAAGTCCATCGATACATCTACCCATGGCTCACTAGTATTGGCAACGGTGTATACAACCCATGAGGCATAACCTTAGATTTAGCCTGTTTACAAGTTAAGCATTTATCACACAAACGCTCAATATCTCTCCGCATTTTAGGCCAATAGAAATGTTCACTCAATACCCCTAAGGTTTTGTAATGCCAAAGTGCCCCATTAAACCTCCCCCATGTGCTTCCCTTACTAACAATTCACGCATACTACAAACAGGAATGCATAATTTATTTTCCCTAAACAGAACCCATCATGTTGGTAGAATTTACTAAAAGCAGACTTTTCACATGCAGCATAGATAGTACTAAAGTCAATATCACTAGCATAAAGTTCTTTAATAAATTCAAACCCAAGCATTCTTGCACTCAATGAAGTAAGTAAAGCATACCTTCGCGATAGTGCATCGGCGACAATGTTTTCCTTACCTTGTTTGTAGCAGATTACATATGGAAATGTCTCAACAAACTCTAACCATTTTGCGTGTCGTTTGTTCAGTTTACCTTGTCCCTTCAGATGCTTCAATGATTAATGATCTGTATGGATCACAAACTCTCGAGGCCACAAATAATGCTGCCAAGTCTCAAGGGCTCGCACTAGCGCATACAACTCATTGTCATATGTGGGGTACCTCAAAACTGCTCCATTTAGCTTCTCACTAAAGTAAGCTATTGGTCGCTTTTCTTGCATTAGAACAGCCCCAATGCCTATCCCGGATGCGTCACACTCAATTTCAAATGTATTCTCAAAGTTGGGTAGTGCCAAGACTGGTGCACTGCACAACTTCATTTTCAGATCCTGGAATGCCCGCTCCTGCTCTTCACCCCATTTGAAGCCAACAGTCTTCTTCACTACTGCAGTCAGTGGTGCTGCAATACTACTGAAGTCTTTAACAAATCTACGGTAGAAGCTTGCTAATCCATGGAAGCTTCTGACTTCTGTCACTGTTGTTTGTGTTGGCCAATCCTTAATTGCCTTCACCTTTTCTAAATCTACCTCGATGCTATCTGCACTCACAACAAATCCAAGGAAGACAATTCTATCCATACAAAAAGTACACTTATCAAAGTTAGCATACAGTTTTTCTTGCCTTAACACATCAAGAACATGCTTCAAATGCATAACATGCTCATCTACTGTTTTACTGTAAACTAAGATGTCATCAAAATAAACTACAACAAACTTACCTAAAAATGCACGCATAACATGATTCATCAATCTCATAAATGTGCTAGGTGCGTTTGAAAGACCAAATGGCATAACTAACCATTCATACAAGCCATACTTAGTCTTAAATGCAGTTTTCCACTCATCTCCCTCTCTCATGCGAATTTGATGGTATCCACTCTTTAAATCAATCTTACTAAAAAATTTGGAACCATGCAATTCATCCAACATGTCATCTAGTCTAGGAATGGGGTGACGATACTTTACCGTAATATTGTTGATAGCTCGGCAATCAACGCACATGCGCCACGTCCCATCTTTCTTAGGAACTAGAAGCACTGGTACTGCACAAGGACTCATGCTTTCCCTGACATACCCCTTGTCCATCAACTCTCGTACTTGCCTTTGTAGCTCATTTGTCTCCTCGTGATTGCTCCTATAAGCCGATCTGTTAGGAATGACTGCTCCAGGTATGAAGTCTATCTGGTGCTCGATACCTCTAATGGGTGGAAGCCCACTAGGTATGTCCTCTGTCAGTACATCACTGTAATCCTGCAAAAGAGATGAAATAGACACAGGAAGCAAAGGGTTAGTGTTAGTAAAATAAATATGATGCTCTTTATAGACTAACAATAGCATGAGCTTGCTAGCCTTGAATGCTTTACTCGCTTCACCCTCACCCATGTAGAACCCTTTTTAAACTCTCCCTTTTGTTCCCCCTCACGTTCACCCACACTCCCCTTGGGAACTCCCACGGCTTTGGCCTTATTTTTCTCACCAGATACGTCACTCTCACTAGTCTCACCCAAGGTGGTGTTTCCCTTCGCTCTCTCTTTGTCACGCTCAAGTTGCAACTTAACCAAGTCTTCATGGACTTGTGCAGGTGTAAGTGGGTATAATGTAATGGGTTTTCCTTTATGCTGAAAAGAGTATTTATTCTTGAACCCATCATGAATAACCTTCTTATCAAACTGCCACGGTCTACCCAAAAGAATATGTCCTGCATGCATCGGTATCACATCACATAGGACATCATCTGTGTATGGCCCAATGGTAAAGCTCAACAAAACCTGCTTTGTCACACTTATTTCCCCACAATCATTTAACCATTGCAACTTGTAAGGCTTCGGGTGTCTCAAGCAACTCAACCCCAATCGCTCAATCAAAGCTGTGCTAGCAACATTAGTACAACTGCCCCCATCTATAATAATACTACAACCCCTTACCATTCACACGACACCTAGTATGGAATATGTTCTCCCTCTGCTGCATACTCTCATCCTCTACAACATGTGCACTCAAAGCACGCTTGACAACTAAGGATAAGTTATTCAGCGGGTATGCAGCTCCCTCATGGTCACTAGCATCCTCCAACTCTGGCATCTCATCATCAACCTCACTATCAGTAGAGTACACATCTCCACTCTTCTTATCAATCACTAAGGTACGTCTATTGGGACATTCTGAAGCATAGTGCCCCATGCCCAAACATTTAAAACACTTGACATCCTTAGTTCTAGTAGTTGTACCGTCAGGTTTTGGTCTAGGTTTACTCGATTCAGCAGTCTCTTTACCCTTGGTACTAGGTTCGGCCCTAGGCTTATTAAAGCCTCCACTGAACTCGCCTCTAGGCTTGTCAAAGCCTCCATCCCGCTTCTCATTGGGAACCCATTTTCCCTTCCATGCAAAGTAGCCTGACTACCAAATCTGGATGTTGACCTTTTCTTGAGTTACCTTTCTACCTTGATAGCCATGTGAAGCATATCCTCCAAATCAACACTTTTTTTTTTTTTTTTTTTTTTTTTTTATGCAACTCCACCATGTTTGCTATCTCTCTATTCAAGCCCCCTAGAAACCGTGCCATAGTAGCTTTTGCATCCTCAACTACATTTGCCCTGATCATGGCAACTTCCATCTCTGTGTAATAGTCTTCAACACTCTTGGCCCCCTGATACAGATGTTGTAGTTTCTGATACAACTCCCTATAGTAATGGCTGGGTATAAATCTTTTTCTCATGAGACCTCTAAGTTCTGCCCACGTCTGAACCGGTCTCTCATAGTTTCTCCTCCGAGTAGAGACAAGCTGATCCCACCAAATCATAGCATAATTGGTAAACTCAATTGCTGCCAGACTGATCTTCTTCTCGTCTGAGTAGTGATGATAGTTGAAAATCAATTCTATTTTCTTTTCCCATTCTAAATAAGCTTCAGGATCATTCTTGCCTTTGAATGTTGGTATCTTGATCTTGATGCTACCTAGATCACCATCTATATCTCCTCGTCTTCCAAATTCTCTCTGATCATAATCCCCTCTTCTGGCGTCAAATGCACCTCTATCATCAAACCGTCTATCCCTCCTATCATTCCTCATATCAAACCTCCTATTAGGCCTCCTATCATGCCCAGGCTGAAATCTCTCCTCCACATCATCAAAACCATCAGAATCATCAAACTCATTTTCAGCTTCTTCTTCATCTGGTGGTACATACTGTGGTGGTACACGCGCGAGGTGGCACATTATGAGGTGGTGGTACACGGCGAGGTGGCACATTATGAGGTGGTGGTACATTCTGGGGTGGTGGTACATTCTGAGGTGGTGGTGCTCTGGGACTGCTACCAGTTTGAATACTCTCTACACTCTTGGTCAATCTCTCCAAAGCAGTATTCATGTTCTCCATCATATCTGTAAATTTCCTATCCAAAGCCTCAAGCTTTTCATCAGTGGTTAGATCTGCCATCTCAACACTAAGAAAACAGATTAGAAATAACAAGAAAGTAAAGCAAATATGTAAATCCTCACAATCTCACGTGTTTACACTCGAATGATATCACTTCACTCGTGTTTGCACTCTATTGGCTTTTACCCGATATTGTGCTCACAATCACTGCCTTTTACCACTCTTGAGTTCTTCCTCAATTCAACAAATGCGAATCACACTTAATCCAAGAATACAAAGCCAAGTGTGGTCCTCAAGCTAGCATGAAACACAACGGACCAAATAATATATATATATATATATATATATATATATATATATAGGGCAGGCGGAAACAAAATGCGAACAGGAATGACAATGACGAAGACTCAATCAATAATACTTAACCTAGAGTAATTAGAATAAGAAGCAAACAATTAGCACAATGGAGAAAAAAAATAAACATGCAAATTCACGGTCGTATGCAATTTCGGGAGAAAATTTGGCACTTCTATAGAAATTTTGATGGAATACCCTCCATAGGCACCTAAATGATAATATGGAACAAACTAGATTCAACCAAAAAATTTTACTTTTTTACTCTTTTTTTATTTTATTTTATTTTATTTTTTTTTTGCTCAAGTGATCACTATCACTCAAGTCCCTTTTCTTTCTTTTTTTTTTTTTTTAAAAAACGTCAGATGCTAATAAATGTGGTTCTGATTTCTTAGGTTCTGATTTCAGAGGCTGGTTTTCAAAGCCTGATTTCAGAGTCTGATGAGGGTCTGAATCCAGGGTCTGAAGTCAGAGGCTGCTGGTCAGTGACTGATTTCAGAGTCGAATAAGGGTCTGATTTCAGGGTCTGAATTCATAGGCTAATTTTCAGAGGTTACTGGTCAGGGTCTGATTTCAGAGGTTACTGGTCTGGGTCGGATTTCAGAGGCTAAGTTTCAGGGTCTGATCTCAGAGGCTAATTTCAGAGGGTAAGTTTCAGGGTCTGAACTCAGAGTCTGATTCAAGAGGCAGATTTCAAACTTTACGTTTTAGGTCTGATTTCATAAGCTAAGATTTCAGGGTCTGATTTCAGACTTCACCAGGGTTTAGAAACAAAACACACAGCCGCAAGAACATGCTTATTTCTTAAACATATGCTAAAGAACAAAATGACTATGACGAACTGATAGGAAGAACAGAACAGAAGCCCAGAACTGGAAAAAGATAAAAGATGAACTGATATGCAGAATAACAAAAACAGATCCAGAATATGCTTCGCAACAAAACCAGATCCAGAATGTAAACAAAACAAAAATAGAACAATATCCTACAAGAACTGAAACGAAAAATAACAAAGAACAAAATAAAAATAGAATCAAACAAAAGGAAAGATAGAAAAATCAGACCTTGGAACCCTGAGCTCTATATAGCAAATGACAAAAAACCCACTTAGATTCGAGATCCAAGTAAACCCCAAGCAACGGACAGAACCCCAAGAACCGCGAATTTGATTTTGTAGGAACAAAACCCTTCCAAGGCCACAAAGAAGACCCACAAAGAACTTGCCTTGAGAACCCTTAAGATGAATCCTTGTAGTGTTTTTGCTAGCAAATGGAGACGCCACTAAGTTTGCCAAACTTAGATAAGTCGATTCAAACTTGAAAAGGGGAATCCCTCCCTTACAAGAATTCGGCCATAGCCAAAGCTTTAAGCTTTTGAGTTTATAAAGTTCGTTCGTTGCCTCAAATGAAGAAGAAAGTAAGCTTAAATAGTGGTTACAAAAAGAAACCCTAAAGGCATAAAGACAACAATGCCCCTAAAAACGAAATTACACAAATATCAAGTCTTTAGTCTTCAAATGCCTAGGAAGCTTTATTCTAAACTGATTTGGGCCAAGTGAATGGTTTTGGGCCCTTTCCATCGAAGCCCACATGCATCTCTATTTGTTTGTTGCAGTCGGCCATAAAACTCTGAACTAATCCCGCCATTGCTTCTCTAAGTCTTTTGGTCCTCTGCCTCGTAATTGGCCCTTCTGGCACTTGTAATGCGTCCTTTGGTTTGTTGTCGGCCTGGATCATGTCAGAAATAGCTTGGGGACCTCTCTGGTTATGCCCATATGTGTCTCTAGTGTGCACTTGACTTGGTTACTGCAACTGGTCACATAGCTCTGAGCTAGTCCCGCAAAGCCCTCTCTGATCTTCTTTGCTCTTTGGCGTGTTGATTGGCCCTGTTGCAACTGTATGGGTTCTTCCAAGTTGTTAGCTGCATCCTGTAATGTCTCTGGTGTGGTTGGACTCATGTCATTCCCTCATTGTTGAAAAGGATTCGACCTCGAATCTGAACCTGCATCAAATGAGTTAAGTCAGAAACATTAAAAGTAGCAGAGACGTTGTATTACCCTGCAAATCCAGCTTATATGCATTGTCATTGATCCTTTCCAAGACTTGAAAAGGTCCATCTCATCTCGATTGTAGCTTGGATTTACGCTGTTCGGGAAATCTCTCTTTACGCAGTGTACCCAAACCCAATCACCAGGTTGAAAGACTACACGTTTTCTTCCCTTATTTGCATGAGAAGCGTATTGCTCGTTCTTTCGTTGAATGTGCTTTTTACCTTCTCATGGATATGCTTCACCAAATCAGCCTTCTTTTGCCATCTAACCATGTATGCTCATCAATAGGTAATGGTAACAAATCCAATGGAGTTAGTGGCTGAAAACCATAAACAATCTCAAAAGGTGAAAATGATGTAGAAGAATGAATGCTACGATTATATGCAAACTCAATAAATGGCAAACAATCTTCCCAACTCTTTCAAATTCTTACCAACTTGACAAGAAACCCACTTAGATTCGAAATCCAAGTAAACCCCAAGCAAACGGACAGAACCCCAAGAACCGCGAATGTGATTTTTGTAGGAACAAAACCCTTCCACGGCCACAAAGAAGACCCACAAAGAACTTGCCTTGAGAACCCTTAAGATGAATCCTTGTAGTGTTTTTCTAGCAAATGGAGACGCCACTAAGTTTGCCAATCTTAGATAAGTCGATTCAAACTTGAAAAGGGGAATCCCTCCCTTACAAGAATTCGGCCATAGCCAAAGCTTTAAGCTTTTGAGTTTATAAATTTCGTGGTTGCCTCAAATGAAGAAGAAAGTAAGCTTAAATAGTGTTACAAAAAGAAACCCTAAAGGCATAAAGATAACAATGCCCCTAAAAACGAAATTACACAAATATCAAGTCTTTAAGTCTTCAAATGCCTAGGAAGCTTTATTCTAAACTGATTTGGGCCAAGTGAAATGGTTTTGGGCCCTTTCCATCGAAGCCCACATGCATCTCTATTTGTTTGTTGCAGTCGGCCATAAAACTCTGAACTAATCCCGCCATTGCTTCTCTAAGTCTTTTGGTCCTCTGCCTCGTAATTGGCCCTTCTGGCACTTGTAATGCGTCCTTTGGTTTGTTGTTGTCCTGGATCATGTCATCCCCTCCCTCTTGAAAATGATTCGACCTCGAATCTGTACCTGCATCAAAAGGAGTTAAGTCAGAAACATTAAATGTAGCAGACACATTATACTTACCTTGTAAATCCAACTTGTATGCATTGTCATTAATCCGTTCCTAAACTTGAAATGGACCATCCCTCTGGTTGTAGCTTAGATTACGTTGTTCAGGAAATCTCTCCTTGCGCCATAGTACCCAAACCCAATCTCCAGGATGAAATACCACACGTTTTCTTCCCTAATTAGCATGAGAAGCATATTGCTCATTCTTTCGTTGTATTTGCTCTCTTGCTTTCTCATGTATGTGCTTCACCAAATCGGCTTTCCTTTTTCCATCTAACCCCGCATGCTCATCAACAGGTTAATGGTAAACAAACTAATGGAGTTAGTGGCTGAAAACCATAAACAATTTTAAAATGGTGAGTAAGATGTAGAGGAATGAATACTACGATTATATGCAAATTCAACAAAAGGCAAACAATCCTCCCAAGTTTTTAAGTTCTTATTGATAATAGTACGCAATAACTGAGTCAAAGTCCTATTAACAACCTCAGTTTGGCCATCAGTTTGGGGGTGGCAAGTAGTAGAATACAAAAGTTTAGTTCCCAAATTACCCCATAAAACTTTCCAAAAGTGACTAAGGAACTTAACATCACGATCTGAAACTATACTCCGTGGAATCCCATGGAGTCGTACTACTTCTCTAAAGAACAAGTCAGCAATGTTAGTGGCATCATCAGTTTTATGACATGCTATTAAAGTGTGCCATCTTACTGAACCTATCAACCACTACAAAGATGGAGTCTCTACCCTTCCTAGTCCTAGGTAAACCGAATATAAAGTCCATCGATACATCTACCCATGGCTCACTAGGTATCGGCAACGGTGTATACAACCCATGAGGCATAACCTTAGATTAGCCTGTTTACAAGTTTAGCATTTCTCACACAAACGCTCAATATCTCTCCGCATTTTAGGCCAATAGAAATGTTCACTCATACCCCTAAGGTTTTGGTAATGCCAAAGTGCCCCATTAAACCTCCCACATGTGCTTCCCTCACTACAATTCACGCATACTACAAACAGGAATGCATAATCTATTTTCCCTAAATAGAAACCCATCATGTTGGTAGAATTTACTAAAAGCAGACTTTTCACATGCAGCATAGATAGTACTAAAGTCAATATCACTAGCATAAAGTTCTTTAATAAATTCAAACCCAAGCATTCTTGCACTCAATGAAGTAAGTAAAGCATACCTTCGCGATAGTGCATCGGCGACAATGTTTTCCTTACCTTGTTTGTAGCGGATTACATATGGAAATGTCTCAAAAACTCTAACCATTTCGCGTGTCATTTGTTCAGTTTACCTTGTCCCTTCAGATGCTTCAATGATTAATGATCTGTATGGATCACAAACTCTCGAGGCCACAAATAATGCTGCCAAGTCTCAAGGGCTCGCACTAGCGCATACAACTCATTGTCATATGGGGGTACCTCAAAACTGCTCCATTTAGCTTCTCACTAAGTAAGCTATTGGTCGCTTTTCTTGCATAAGAACAGCCCTAATGCCTATCCCGGATGCGTCACACTCAATTTCAAATGTATTTCTCAAAGTTGGGTAGTGCCAAGACTGGTGCACTGCACAACTTCATTTTCAGATCCTGGAATGCCCGCTCCTGCTCTTCACCCCATTTGAAGCCAACAGTCTTCTTCACTACTTCAGTCAGTGGTGCTGCAATACTAATGAAGTCTTTAACAAATCTACGGTAGAAGCTTGCTAATCCATGGAAGCTTCTGACTTCTGTCACTGCTGTTGGTGTTGGCCAATCCTTAATGCCTTCACCTTTTCTAAATCTACCTCGATGCTATCTGCACTCACAACAAATCCAAGGAAGACAATTCTATCCATACAAAAAGTGCACTTATCAAAGTTAGCATACAGTTTTTCTTGCCTTAACACATCAAGAACATGCTTCAAATGCATAACATGCTCATCTACTGTTTTACTGTAAATTAAGATGTCATCAAAAAAACTACAACAAACTTACCTAAAAATGCATGCATAACATGATTCATCAATCTCATAAATGTGCTAGGTGCGTTTTGAAAGACCAAATGGCATAACTAACCATTCATACAAGCCATACTTAGTCTTAAATGCAGTTTTCCACTCATCTCCCTCTCTCATGCGAATTTGATGGTATCCACTTTTTAAATCAATCTTACTAAAAATTTTGGAACCATGCATTCATCCAACATGTCATCTAGTCTAGGAATGGGGGTTGGTGACGCTACTTACCGTAATATTGTTGATAGCTCGGCAATCAACGCACATGCGCCACGTCCCATCTTTCTTAGGAACTAGAAGCACTAGTACTGCACAAGGACTCATGCTTTCCCTGACATACCCTTGTCCATCAACTCTCGTACTTGCCTTTGTAGCTCATTTGCCTCCTCGTGATTGCTCCTATAAGCCGATCTATTAGGAATGACTGCTTCAGGTATGAAGTCTATCTGGTGCTCGATACCTCTAATGTGTGGAAGCCCACTAGGTATGTCCTCTGTCAGTACATCACTGTAATCCTGCAAAAGAGATGAAATAGACACAGGAAGCAAAGGGTTAGTGTTAGTAAAATAAATATGATGCTCTTTATAGACTAACAATAGCATGAGCTTGCTAGCCTTGAATGCTTCCTCGCTTCTACCCTTTCCCCTGTAGAAACCCTTTTTAACTCTCCCTTTGTTTCCCCCTCACGTTCACCCACACTCCCCTTGGGAACTCCCACGGCTTTGGCCTTATTTTTCTCACCAGATACGTCACTCTCACTAGTCTCACCCAAGGTGGTGTTTCCCTTCGCTCTCTCTTTGTCACGCTCAAGTTGCAACTTAACCAAGTCTTCATGGACTTGTGCGGTGTAAGTGGGTATATAATGTAATGGGTTTTCCTTTATGCTGAAAAGAGTATTTATTCTTGAACCCATCATGAATAACCTTCTTATCAAACTGCCACGGTCTACCCCAAAAGAATATGTCCTGCATGCATCGGTATCACATCACATAGGACATCATCTGTGTATGGCCCAATGGTAAAGCTCAACAAAACCTGCTTTGTCACACTTATTTCCCCACAATCATTAACCATTGCAACTTGTAAGGCTTCGGGTGTCTCAAGCAACTCAACCCCAATCGCTCAATCAAAGCTGTGCTAGCAACATTAGTACAACTGCCCCCATCTATAATCATACTACACCCTTACCATTCACACGACACCTAGTATGGAATATGTTCTCCCTATGCTGCATACTTCATCCTCTACAACATGTGCACTCAAAGCACGCTTGACAACTAAGGATAAGTTATTCAGCGGGTATGCAGCTCCCTCATGGTCACTAGCATCCTCCAACTCTGGCATCTCATCATCAACCTCACTATCAGTAGAGTACACATCTCCACTCTTCTTATCAATCACTAAGGTACGTATTGGGACATTCTGAAGCATAGTGTCCCATGCCCAAACATTTTTAAAACACTTGACATCCTTAGTTCTTGTAGTTGTACCGTCAGGTCTTGGTCTAGGTTTACTCGATTCAGCAGTCTCTTACCCTTGGTATTAGGTTCGGCCCTAGGCTTATTAAAGCCTCCACTGAACTGCCTCTGGGCTTGTCAAAGCCTCCATCCCGCTTCTCATTCGGAACCCATTTTCCCTTCCATGCAGAAGTAGCCTGAGTACCAAATCGGATGTTGACCTTTTCTTGAGTTGCCTTTCTACCTTGATAGCCATGTGAAGCATATCCTCCAAATCAACACAGTGATTCAACTCCACCATGTTTGCTATCTCTCTATTCAAGCCCCCTAGAAACCGTGCCATAGTAGCTTCTGCATCCTCAACTACATTTGCCCTGATCATGGCAACTTCCATCTCTGTGTAATAGTCTTCAACACTCTTGGCCCCTGATACAGATGTTGTATTTTCTGATACAACTCCTATAGTAATGGCTGGGTATAAATCTTTTTTCATGAGACCTCTAAGTTCTGCCCACGTCTGAACCGGTCTCTCATAGTTTCTCCTCCGAGTAGAGACAAGCTGATCCCACCAAATCATAGCATAATCGGTAAACTCAATTGCTGCCAGACTGATCTTCTTCTCGTCTGAGAAGTGATGACATTTGAAAATCAATTCTATTTCTTTTCCCATTCTAAATAAGCTTCAGGATCATTCTTGCCTTTGAATGTTGGTATCTTGATCTTGATGCTACCTAGATCACCATCTATATCTCCTCGCCTACCATATCCTCTCTGATTATAATCCCCTCTTCTGGCATCAAATGCACCTCTATCATCAAACCGTTTATCCCTCCTATCATTCCTCCTATCAAACCTCTATTAGGCCTCCTATCATGCCCAGGCTGAAATCTCCTCCACATCATCAAAAACCATCAGAATCATCAAACTCATTTTCAGCTTCTTCTTCATCTGGTGGTACATACTATGGTGGACACGGTGAGGTGGCACATTATGAGGTGGTGGTGTTACATTCTGGGGTGGTGGTACATTCTGAGGTGGTGGTGCTCTGGGACCGCTACCAGTTTGAATACTCTCTACACTCTTGGTCAATCTCTCCAAAGCCGTATTCATGTTCTCAATCATATCTGTAAACTTCCTATCCAAAGCATCAAGCTTTTCTTCAGTGGTTAGACCTGCCATCTCAACACTAAAGAAAACAGATTAGAATAACAAGAAAGTAAAGCAAATATGTAAATCCTCACAATCTCACGTGTTTACACTCGAATGATATCACTCCACTCGTGTTTGCACTCTATTGGCTTTTACCGATCGTACTGTGCTCACAATCACTGCCTTTTACCACTCTTGAGTTCGTCCTCAATTCAAATGTGAACCACACCTAATCCAAGAATACAAACCAAATGTAGTCCTCAAGCTAGCATGCACACAACGGACCCAATAATATATATATATAGGGCAGGAGGAAAACAAAACTCGAATGAATAGGAATAGTAATGACGGAGACTCAATCAATAATACTTAAGCTAGAGTATTAGAAAAAAGGAGTAAACAATTAGCACAATGGAAAAAAAAAATAAGCATGCAAATTCACGGTCGTATGCAATTTCGGGAGAAAATTTGGCACTTCTATAGAAATTTTGATGGAATACCCTCCATGGGCACCTAAATAATAATATGGAACAACTAGATTCAACCAAAAAAATTTCACTTTTTTACTCTTTTTTTTTTTGCTCAAATGATCACTATCACTCAAGTCCTTTTCTCTCCTTTTTTTTTTTTTTTGATAACGTCAGATGCTAATAATGTGGTTCTGATTTCAGAGGCCGATTTAGGTTCTGATTTCAGAAGCTGGTTTTCAAAGCCTGATTTCAGAGTCTGATGAGGGTCTGAATCCAGGGTCTGAAGTCAGAGGCTGCTGGTCAGTGTCTGATTTCAGAGTCGAATAAGGGTCTGATTTCAGGGTCTGAATTCAGAGGCTAATTTTCAGAGGTTACTGGTCAGGGTCTGAATTCAGAGGCTACTGGTCTGGGTCTGATTTCAGAGGCTAAGTTTCAGGGTCTGATCTCAGAGGCTAATTTTCAGAGGTTACTGGTCATGGTCTGATTTCAGAGGCTGATTCAATTGTTAAGTTTCAGGGTCTGAACTCAGAGTCTGATTTCAGAGGCAGATTTCAAAGGTTACGTTTTAGGTCTGATTTCAGAAGCTAAGATTTCAGGGTCTGATTTCAGACTTCACTAGGGTTTAGAAACAAAACACACAGCCGCCAAGAACATGCTTATTTCTTAAACATATGCTAAAGAACAGAATGACTATGATGAACTGATAAGAAGAACAGAACAGAAGCCCAGAACTGGAAAAGATAAAAGATGAACTGATATGCAGAACAACAAAACCAGATCCAGAATATGAACAAAACATAAACAGAAACAAGATCCAACAAGAACTGAAACGAAAATAACAAAGAACAAAATAAAAAACAGAAATCAAACAAAAGGAAAGATAGAAAAATCAGACCTTGGAACCC
Organism: Zanthoxylum bungeanum; assembly: GCA_019454045.1. NCBI lineage: Eukaryota > Viridiplantae > Streptophyta > Magnoliopsida > Sapindales > Rutaceae > Zanthoxylum > Zanthoxylum bungeanum. The sequence continues at coordinate 72,717 of SKCR01017097.1, forward strand.
TGAGCTCTAGATACCAAATGACAAAAACCCACTTAGATTCGAAATCCAAGTAAACCCCAAGCAACGGACAGAACCCCAAGAACCTCGAAATTTGATTTTGTAGGAGCAAAACCCTTCCAAGGCCACAAAGAAGACCCACAAAGAACTTGCCCTTGAGAACCCTTAAGATGAATCCTTGTAATGGTTTGCTAGCAAATGGAGACGCCACTAAGTTTGCCAAACTTAGATAAGTCGATTCAAACTTGAAAATGGGAATCCCTCCCTTACAAGAATTCGGCCATAGCCAAAGCTTTAAGCTTTTGAGTTTACAAATTTCATTGGTTATCTCAAATGAAGAAGAAAGTAAGCTTAATAGTGTTACAAAAAGAAACCCTAAAGGCACAAAGACAACAATGCCCCTAAAACGAAATTACACAAATATCAAGTCTTTAAGTCTTCAAATGCCTAGGAGCTTTATTCTAAACTGATTTGGGCCAAGTGAAATGGTTTTGGGCCATTTCCATCAAGCCCACATGCATATCTATTTGTTTGTTGCAGTCGACCAAAAACTCTGAACTAATCCCGCCATTGCTTCTCTAAGTCTTTTGGTCCTCTGCCCGTAATTGGCCCTTCTGGCACTTGTAATGCGTCCTTTGGTTTGTTGTCGGCCTGGATCATGTCATCATCTGTGTATGGCCCAATAGTAAAGCTCAACAATACCTTCTTTGTCAATTTATTTCCCCACATCATTTAACCACTGCAACTTATACGGCTTATTTGACATGAATGCAGTCGCCCAAGGAACATTAGAGCCTTTGCAATTGCCAACAGGCCCAATCACACGCCAAAGAGTTAAGAAGATCACATACGCAATACCGCGGCCAGAGTTTGCATATAATAGATGCATTCATCCTTCTAGTTTTTACTTGCCTTATGAGATTGATTATGATTCTAATTCTAATTCTTTAAATCCTATGGATTTATTATCTTTGATTGTTATTAAGCTTGGGAGTATGACTGATAAGGGAAAGGCAGAGTTGGTGAGAATAACAGGTTTCCAACGCATTGTGTTTCACCCCGGTAATTGGGTGTGGCTTTATATGCAAGATGAAAAGATACAAGCATAACGAAGATCCAAGTTGCAACCAAGAGGGGATGGTCCATTTCAAGTCTTGGAAAAGATCAATGACAAGAAACTCACTTGGGTTGGAAACTAAGCAAACCCACAAGCATTTTTCTCAAAACCCCAAGAACTTTGAATACTGATTTTGTAGGAACAAAACCCAACCAATATCAGCCCTTAACCACCATGAAACTCACGTCCATGATGACCACAAGCATGGAATCATATTGTATTTTGCTAGCAATGGAGACGCCACTAAGTTGCCAAGCTTAGATAAGTCAATTTGAACTGAAAATGGGAATCCCTCCCTCAACAAGGATTTAGCCATAGCCAAATCTTAAAAGCTTTAAATTTTGATGAAAATGTCGTGAATATCATCCCAAAGAAGAAGAAAACAAAGTTGTATAGTTTCCCTCCTTGTTGACTTAAAGAGAAACCCTAAAAGTATGAATGGACAAAAATGTCCCTAAAGTGAAATTACCAAAAGACCTAAAAACTACCCAAAGCTTTCACTCAAGCCACGCCCCAAAAGCCTTTTCCCACCGAAAGTAGCTTAAAACTATGATTAGAAACTAATCTAAGTTAAGCTAATTTGAGGTGCTTACATCAAATAGTAAATTGACTTGCTTACTCAAAAAGCAAGGTTCTAGGCATAATTAAGCCTAATGGCCTAGTCAACCATGCTAATTACCATCATAAATAAGGTCAAAATGTCGAGCAAAAATGACAAAAATGCCCCCATTTGGCTGATTCAACATAGTCCCAAAATAGGTCAAAATGGTACTGGTGCTGAAGCTGCTCTGCTATGCTTCAGTCTGAGCTGATCTGGGTCAAATGAAATATCTTGGGACCTCTCTGGTTATGCCCATATGTGTCTCTGGTGTGTACTTGACTTGGTTGCTGTAACTGGTCACATAGCTCTGAGCTAGTCCCGCAAAGGCCTCTCTGATCTTCTTTGCTCTTTGGCGTGGATTGGACCTGTTGGAAACTGCATGGGTTCCTCCAAGTTGTTAGCTGCATCCTATAATGGCTCTGGTGTGGTTGGACTCATGTCATTCCCTCCTTGTTGAAAAGGATTCGACTCGAATCTGAACCTGCATCAAAATGAGTTAAGTCAGATACATCAAAAGTAGCAGATACGTTGCACTTACCTTGTAAATCAAGCTTGTAAGTATTGTTGTTGATCCGCTCCAAGACTTGAAATGGACCATCTTCTTAGTTGCAACTTGGATTTTTCCTCTTATATATAAAGCCACACCCAATTGCCGAGGTCAAACACAATGCAGTGGAAACCTATTATCTCTTTTTTTTTTTGGATAAGGTAAGTATTATACCAAAGAAAACTATACAAATAGCAAAGGGGCATACCCCAGGCTAGACTAGAGAGGACAGGCCACTCCTAGAAAAAAGCCAAAAGGCTACAAAGAATCAACAAAAGATGATAAAATTCATAGGAGTTAAATAATAGAATCATAATCAATCTTACAAGGCACAAGTAAAACTAGACGGATGAATGCATCTATTATATGCAAACTCTGGCCTTGCTATTGCGTCTGTGATCTTTTTAGCTTTGGGTGTGATTGGGCATGTTGGCAATTGCAAAGGCTCTAATGTTCCTTGGTTGACTGCATTCATGTCAAATGTTTTCCCTTGGATCATGTCATTCTCCCTCTCTTGAAATGGATTCGTCCTCGATTTCAAACCCGGATAATAGATAGTTATGACAAAATCAATTGGACGATGATATTGAAATATAAAAAGAATCATACTCGACCATTTGTACCTGCGATGAAAAAGCATAAACAATAGAGAAAATGTAATGGAAAAACTTCACCACCGCATCTACTTTCTTTTCACCAGGTCTCACAGCTTCATCATCACTCATGGCCACTATCTCTTCCAGACTTGCAAAGACCTCCTCACACATATGCTCAGCTTCACTATGTTTTTCAACCTTAAAGCACACTACCTCACAAGTGTTTACTCCCTCAATGCTCACGATCTCACAAGCATTTTCACTCATCATGTCACTTATAACACAATTCACAACATTAAAGGCCTCACAAGTCTTTTCATTCGCTACATCACAAGTGCTTCTCACTTCATTACGCACAACTTCAATAGCTTTTGGTTTTTGAGTACTCTCTTCATTCATTGTATATTTAGTTACTTTCCAAGTCTTTTTCCATTTCTCATAAGATCTTCTATAATCACTCATAATATCTTGGATATCACTTTTAAAAGTATCCAAAACCTCGATCTTATCATCAATGGTTAAACTTAGACTTGCCATCTCACGTGTTTACACTCGAATGATATCACTCTACTCGTGTTTGCACTCTATTGGCTTTTACCTGATACTGTGCTCACACTCACTACCTTTTACCACTATTGAGTTCTTCAACAATTCAATTACAATCAACTCAATTCCCAGAATGGTCATGACATGATCCAGGCCGACACACAAACCAAAGGACGCATTACAAGTGCCAGAAGGGCCAATTACGAGGCTGAGGACCAAAAGACTTAGAGAAGCAATGGCGGGAGGGTTAGTTCAGAGTTTTATGGCCGACTGCAACAAAACAAATAGAGATGCATGTTGGCTTCGATGGAAAGGGCCCCAAACCATTTCACTTGGCCCAAATCAGTTAGACTAAATCTTCCTAGGCATTTGAAGACTTAAAGACTTGATATTTGTGTATTTCGTTTGTAGGGGCATTGTTGTCTTTATGTCTTTATGGTTTCTTTTTGTAACACTATTTAAGTTTACTTTCTTCTTCATTTGAGGCAACCAACGAAATTGTAAAACTCAAAAGCTTAAAGCTTTGGCTATTGGCCGAATTCTTTTAAGGGAGGGATTCCCCCTTTTCAAGTTTGAATCGACTTATCTAAGTTTGGCAAACTTAGTGGCGTCTCCATTGCTAGCAAAAACACTACAAGGATTCATCTTAAGGGTTCTCAAGGGCACGTTCTTTGTGGGTCTTCTTTGTGGCCTTGGAAGGGTTTTGTTCCTAAAAAATCAAATTCGCGGTTCTTGGGGTTCTGTCCGTTGCTTGGGATTACTTGGATTTCGAATCTAAACTGGGTTTCTTGTCATTTGGTATCTAGCTCAGGGTTTCCAGGTCTGATTTTTCTATCTTTCCTTTGTTTGATTCTGTTTTTTATTTTGTTCTTTGTTATTTTCGTTTCAGTTCTTGTTGGATCTTGTTTCTGTTTTGTTTTGTTCATATTCTGGATCTGGTTTTGTTGTGAAGCATATTCTGGATCTGGTTTTGTTGTTTGCATATCAGTTCATCTTTATCTTTTTCCAGTTCTGGGCTTTGTTCTGTTCTTTTTATCAGTTCGTCATAGTCATTCTGTTCTTTAGCATATGTTTAAGAAATAAGCATGTTCTTGGCGGCTGTGTGTTTTGTTTCTAAACCCTAGTGAAGTCTGAAATCAGACCCTGAAATCTTAGCTTCTGAAATCAGACCTAAAACATAACCTTTGAAATCTGCCTCTGAAATCAGACTCTGAGTTCAGACCCTGAAACTTAACCATTGAATCAGTCTCTGAATTCAGACCCTGACCAGTAACCTCTGAAAATTAGCCTCTGAATTCAGACCCTGAAATCAGACCCTTATTTGACTCTGAAATCAGACACCGACCAGCAGCCTCTGACTTCAGACCCTGGATTCAGACCTCATCAGACTCGAAAATCAGGCTTTGAAAACCAGCCTCTGAAATCAGAACCTAAAGTAAAATTTTTTGGTTGAATCTAGTTTTTCCATATTATATTTAGGTGCCCATGGAGGGTATTCCATCAAAATTTCTATAGAAAGTGCCAATTTTCTCCCGAAATTGCATACGACCGTGAATTTGCATGCTTATTTTTTTTCTCCATTGTGCTCATTGTTTGCTTCTTATTCTAATACTCTAGGTTAAGTATTATTGATTGAGTCTTCGTCATTGCTATTCCTGTTCGCATTTTGTTTCGCCCTGCCCTATATTATATATATATAATATATATATTATTGGGTCTGTTGTGTTCATGCTAGCTTGAGGACTACATTTGGTTGTATTCTTGGATTGAGTGTGGTTCACATTTGAATTGAGGACGAACTCAAGCGTGGTAAAGGTAGTGATTGTGAGCACAGTATCGGGTAAAAGCCAATAGAGTGCAAACACGAGTGGAGTGATATCATTCGAGTGTAAACACGTGAGATTGTGAGGATTACATATTTGCTTACTTTCTTGTTATTTCTAATCTGTTTTCTAGTGTTGAGATGGCAGGTCTAACCACTGAAGAAAAGCTTGAGGCTTGGATAGGAAGTTTACAGATATGATTTAGAACATGAATACTGCTTTGGAGAGATTGACCAAGAGTGTAGAGAGTATTCAAAGTGGTAGCGGTCCCAGAGCACCACCCACCCCAGAATGTACCACCACCTCTTATGTGCCACCTCGCCGTTGTACCACCACAGTATGTACCACCAGATGAAGAAGAAGCTGAAAATGAGTTTGATGATTCTGATGGTTGTTGTTGTGATGTGGAGGAGAGATTTCAGCCTGGGCATGATAGGAGGCCTAATAGGAGGTTTGATAGGAGGAATGATAGGAGGGATAGACGGTTTGATGATAGAGGTGCATTTGATGCCAGAAGAGGGGATTATGATCAGAGAGGATATGGTAGGCGAGGAGATATAGATGGTGATTAGGTAGTCTCAAGATCAAGATACCAACATTCAAAGGCAAGAATGATCCTGAATCTTATTTAGAATGGGAAAAGAAAATAGAATTGATTTTCAACTGTCATCACTACTCAGACGAGAAGAAGATCAGTCTGGCAGCAATTGAGTTTACCGATTATGCTATGATTTGGTGGGATCAGCTTGTCTCTACTCGGAGGAGAAACTATGAGAGACCGGTTCAGACGTGGGCAGAACTTAGAGGTCTCATGAGAAAAAGATTTTATACCCAGCCATTACTATAGGGAGTTGTATCCGAAACTAACATCTGTATCAGGGGGCCAAGAGTGTTGAAGACTATTACACAGAGATGGAAGTTGCCATGATCAGGGCAAATGTGTTGAGGATGCAGAAGCAGAAGCTACTATGGCACGGTTTCTAGGGGGTGAATAGAGAGATAGCAAACTGGTGGAGTTGCATTCACTGTGTGTTGATTTGGAGGATATGCTTCACATGGCTATCAAGGTAGAAAGGCAACTCAAGAAAAGGTCAACATCCAGATTTGGTACTCAGGCTACTTCTGCATGGAAGGGAAAATGGGTTCCTGAATGAGAAGCGGGATGGAGGCTTTGACAAGCCCAGAGGCGAGTTCAGTGGAGGCTTTAATAAGCCTAGGGCCGAACCTAATACCAAGGGTAAAGAGACTGCTGAATCGAGTAAGTAACCTAGACCAAGACCTGACGGTTAAACTACAAGAACTAAGGATGTCAAGTGTTTTAAATGTTTGGGCATGGGACACTATGCTTCAGAATGTCCCAATAGACGTACCTTAGTGATTGATAAGAAGAGTGGAGATGTGTACTCTACTGATAGTGAGGTTGATGATGAGATGCCAGAGTTGGAGGATGCTAGTGACCATGAGGGAGCTGCATACCCGCTGAATAACTTATCCTTAGTTGTCAAGCGTGCTTTGAGTGCACATGTTGTAGAGGATGAGAGTATGCAGCAGAGGGAGAACATATTCCACACTAGGTGTCGTGTGATTGGTAAGGGGTGTAGTATGATTATAGATGGGGGCAGTTGTACTAATGTTGCTAACACAGCTTTGATTGAGCGATTGGGGTTGAGTTGCTTGAGACACCCGAAGCCTTACAAGTTGCAATGGTTAATGATTGTGGGGAAATAAGTGTGAAAGCAGGTTTTGTTGAGCTTTACCATTGGGCCATACACAGATGATGTCCTATGTGAGTGTGATACCGATGCATGCAGGACATATTCTTTTGGGTAGACCGTGGCAGTTTGAAAAGAAGGTTATTCATGATGGGTTCAAGAATAAATACTCTTTTCAGCATAAAGGAAAACCCATTACATTTACCCACTTACACCTGCACAAGTCCATGAAGACCAGGTTAAGTTGCAACTTGAGCGTGACAAAGAGAGAGCGAAGGGAAACACCACCTGGGTGAGACTAGTGAGAGTGACGTATCTGGTGAGAAAAATAAGGCCAAAGTCGTGGGAGTTCCCAAGGGGAGTGTGAGTGAACGTGAGGGGAAACAAAAAGGAGAGTAAAAAGGGTTTCTACATGGGTGAGGGTTTGAAGCGAGGAAAGCTCAAGGCTAGCAAGCTCATGCTATTGTTAGTCTATAAAGAGCATCATATTTATTTTACTAACGCACCAGTAGACTTCATACTGGAGCAGTCATTCCTAACAGACCGGCTTATAGGAGCAATCCCGAGGAGACAAAGAGCTACAAAGGCAAGTACGAGAGTTGATGGACAAGGGGTATGTCAGGGAAAGCATGAGTCCTTGTGCAGTACCAGTGCTTCTAGTTCTAAGAAAGATGGGACGTGGCGCATGTACGTTGATTGCCGAGCTATCAACAATATTACGGTAAAGTATCGTCACCCCATTCCTAGACTAGATGACATGTTGGATGAATTGCATGGTTCCAAAATTTTTAGTAAGATTGATTTAAAGAGTGGATACCATCAAATTCGCATGAGAGAGGGAGATGAGTGGAAAACTGCATTTAAGACTAAGTATGGCTTGTATGAATGGTTAGTTATGCCATTTGGTCTTTCAAACGCACCTAGCACATTTATGAGATTGATGAATCATGTTATGCGTGCATTTTTAGGTAAGTTTGTTGTAGTTTATTTTGATGACATCTTAGTTTACAGTAAAACAGTAGATGAGCATGTTATGCATTTGAATTGAAGCATGTTCTTGATGTGTTAAGGCAAGAAAAACTGTATGCTAACTTTGATAAGTGCACTTTTTGTATGGATAGAATTGTCTTCCTTGGATTTGTTGTGAGTGCAGATGGCATCGAGTAGATTAGAAAAGGTGAAGGCAATTAAGGATTGGCCAACACCAGCAACAGTGACAGAAGTCAGAAGCTTCCATGGATTAGTAAGCTTCTACCGTAGATTTGTTTTAAAGACTTCAGTAGTATTGCAGCACCACTGACTGAAGTAGTGAAGAAGACTGTTGGCTTCAAATGGGGTGAAGAGCAGGAGCGGGAATCGGTGCATTCCAGGATCTGAAAATGAAGTTGTGTAGTGCACCAGTCTTGGCACTACCCAACTTTGAGAAGACCTTTGAAATTGAGTGTGACGCATCCGGGATAGGCATTGGGGCTGTTCTTATGCAAGAAAAGCGACCAATAGCTTACTTTAGTGAGAAGCTAAATGGAGCAGTTTTGAGGTACCCCACATATGACAAGGAGTTGTATGCGCTAGTGCGAGCCCTTGAGACTTGGCAGCATTATTTGTGGCCTCGAGAGTTTGTGATCCATACAGATCATGAATCATTGAAGCATCTGAAGGGACAAGGTAAACTGAACAAACGACACGCAAAATGGTTAGAGTTTGTTGAGACATTTCCATATGTAATCCGCTACAAACAGGTAAGGAAAACATTGTCGCCGATGCACTATCGCGAAGGTATGCTTTACTTACTTCATTGAGTGCAAGAATGCTTGGGTTTGAATTTATTAAAGAACTTTATGATAGTGATATTGACTTTAGTACTATCTATGCTGCATGTGAAAAGTCTGCTTTTAGTAAATTCTACCAACATGATGGGTTTCTATTTAGGGAAAATAGATTATGCATTCCTGTTTGTAGTATGCGTGAATTGTTAGTGAGGGAAGCACATGGGGGAGGTTTAATGGGGCACTTTGGCATTACCAAGACCTTAGGGGTGTTGAGTGAACATTTCTATTGGCCAAAAATGCGGAGAGATATTGAGCGTTTGTGTGATAAATGCTTAACTTGTAAACAGGCTAAATCTAAGGTTATGCCTCATGGGTTGTATACACCGTTGCCAATACCTAGTGAGCCATGGGTAGATGTATCAATGGACTTTATATTGGGTTTACCTAGGACTAGGAAGGGTAGAGAGATTCCATCTTTGTAGTGGTTGATAGGTTCAGTAAGATGGCACACTTTATAGCATGTCATAAAACTGATGATGCCACTAACATTGCTGACTTGTTCTTTAGAGAAGTAGTACGACTCCATGGGATTCCACGAAGTATAGTTTCAGATCGTGATGTTAAGTTCCTTAGTCACTTTTGGAAAGTTTTATTGGGGTAAGTTGGGAACTAAACTTTGTATTCTACTACTTGCCCCCCCCAAACTGATGGCCAAACCGAGGTTGTTAATAGGACTTTGACTCAGTTATTGCGTACTATTATCAATAAGAACTTAAAAACCTGGGAGGATTGTTTGCCTTTTGTTGAATTTGCATATAATCGTAGTATTCATTCCTCTACATCTTACTCACCATTTGAAATTGTTTATGGTTTTCAGCCACTAACTCCATTAGATTTGTTACCATTGCCTGTTGATGAGCATGCGGGGTTAGATGGAAAAAGGAAAGCCGATTTGGTGAAGCACATACATGAGAAAGCAAGAGAGCAAATACAACGAAAGAATGAACAATATGCTTCTCATGCTAATAAGGGAAGAAAGCGTGTGGTATTTCATCCTGGAGATTGGGTTGGGTACACATGCGCAAGGAGAGATTTCCTGAACAACGTAAATCTAAGCTACAACCGAGAGGGGATGGTCCATTTCAAGTTTTGGAACGGATTAATGACAATGCATACACTTTGGGATTTACAAGGTAAGTATAATGTGTCTGCTACATTTAATGTTTCTGACTTAACTCCTTTTGATGCAGGTACAGATTCGAGGCGAATCCTTTCAAGAGGGAGGGGAGGGAGATGACATGATCCAGGCCGACAACAAACCAAAGGACGCATTACAAGTGCCAGAAGGGCCAATTACGAGGCAGAGGACCAAAAGACTTAGAGAAGCAATGGCGGGATTAGTTCAGAGTTTTATGGTCGACTGTAACAAACAAATAGAGATGCATGTGGGCTTGGATGGAAAGGGCCAAAACCATTTCACTTGGCCCAAATCAGTTTAGAATAAAGCTTCCTAGGCATTTGAAGGTTTAAAACTTGATATTTGTGTAATTTCGTTTTTAGGGGCATTGTTGTCTTTATGCCTTTAGGGTTTCTTTTTGTAACACTATTTAAGCTTACTTTCTTCTTCATTTGAGAAAACCAACGAAATTTATAAACTCAAAAGCTTAAAGCTTTGGCTATGGCCGAATTCTTGTAAGGGAGGGATTCCCCTTTTCAAGTTTGAATCGACTTATCTAAGTTTGGCAAACTTAGTGGCGTCTCCATTTGCTAGCAAAAACACTACAAGGATTCATCTTAAGGGTTCTCAAGGGCAAGTTCTTTGTGGGTCTTCTTTGTGGCCTTGGAAGGGTTTTGTTCCTACAAAATCAAATTCGCGCGTTCTTGGGGTTCTGTCTGTTGCTTGGGGTTTACTTGGATTTCGAATCTAAGTGGGTTTCTTGTCAATGCGGGGTTAGATGGAAAAAGGAAAGCCGATTTGTGTGAAGCACATACATGAGAAAGCAAGAGAGCAAATACAACGAAAGAATGAGCAATATGCTTCTCATGCTAATAAGGGAAGAAAACGTGTCGTGTGGTATTTCATCCTGAGATTGGGTTTGGGTACACATGCGCAAGGAGAGATTTCCTGAACAACGTAAATCGAAGCTACAACCGAGAGGGGATGGTCCATTTCAAGTTTTGGAACGGATTAATGACAATGCATACAAGTTGGATTTACAAGGTAAGTATAATGTGTCTGCTACATTTAATGTTTCTGACTTAACTCCTTTTGATGCAGGTATAGATTCGAGGTCGAATCCTTTTCAAGAGGGAGGGGATGACATGATCCAGGCCGACAACAAACCAAAGGACGCATTACAAGTGCCAGAAGGGCCAATTACGAGGCTGAGGACCAAAAGACTTAGAGAAGCAATGGCGGGATTAGTTCAGAGTTTTATGGCCGACTGCAACAAACAAATAGAGATGCATGTGGGCTTCGATGGAAAGGGCCCCAAACCATTTCACTTGGCCCAAATCAGTTTAGAATAAATCTTCCTAGGCATTTGAAGACTTAAAGACTTGATATTTGTGTAATTTCGTTTGTAGGGGCATTGTTGTCTTTATGTCTTTATGGTTTCTTTTTGTAACACTATTTAAGTTTACTTTCTTCTTCATTTGAGGCAACCAACGAAATTTGTAAACTCAAAAGCTTAAAGCTTTGGCTATGGCCGAATTCTTTTAAGGGAGGGATTCCCCTTTTCAAGTTTGAATCGACTTATCTAAGTTTGGCAAACTTAGTGGCGTCTCCATTTGCTAGCAAAAACACTACAAGGATTCATCTTAAGGGTTTCAAGGGCAAGTTCTTTGTGGGTCTTCTTTGTGGCCTTGGAAGGGTTTTGTTCCTACAAAATCAAATTCGTGGTTCTTGGGGTTCTGTCCGTTGCTTGGGGATTACTTGGATTTCGAATCTAACTGGGTTCTTGTCATTTGGTATCTAGAGCTCAGGGTTCCAAGGTCTGATTTTTCTATCTTTCCTTTTGTTTGATTCTGTTTTTTATTTTGTTCTTTGTTATTTTCGTTTCAGTTCTTGTTGGATCTTGTTTCTGTTTTTGTTTTGTTCATATTCTGGATCTGGTTTTGTTGTGAAGCATATTATGGATCTGGTTTTGTTGTTCTGCATATCAGTTCATCTTTTATCTTTTTCCAGTTCTGGGCTTCTGTTCTGTTCTTTTTATCAGTTCGTCATAGTCATTCTGTTCTTTAGCATATGTTTAAGAAATAAGCATGTTCTTGGCGGCTGTGTGTTTTGTTTCTAAACCCTAGTGAAGTCTGAAATCAGACCCTGAAATCTTAGCTTCTGAAATCAGACCTAAAACATAACCTTTGAAATCTGCCTCTGAAATCAGACTCTGAGTTCAGACCCTGAAACTTAACCATTGAATCAGTCTCTGAATTCAGACCCTGACCAGTAACCTCTGAAAATTAGCCTCTGAATTCAGACCCTGAAATCAGACCCTTATTTGACTCTGAAATCAGACACCGACCAGCAGCCTCTGACTTCAGACCCTGGATTCAGACTCTCATCAGACTCGGAAATCAGGCTTTGAAAACCAGCCTCTGAAATCAGAACCTAAAGTAAAATTTTTTGGTTGAATCTAGTTTTTTCCATATTATCATTTAGGTGCCCATGGAGGGTATTCCATCAAAATTTCTATAGAAGTGCCAAATTTTCTCCCGAAATTGCATACGACCGTGAATTTGCATGCTTATTTTTTTTCTCCATTGTGCTAATTGTTTGCTTCTTATTCTAATTACTCTAGGTTAAGTATTATTGATTGAGTCTTCGTCATTGCTATTCCTGTTCGCATTTTGTTTCCGCCTGCCCTATATATATATATATATATTATTGGGTCTGTTGTGTTCATGCTAGCTTGAGGACTACATTTGGTTTGTATTCTTGGATTGAGTGTGGTTCACATTTGAATTGAGGACGAACTCAAGAGTGGTAAAAGGTAGTGATTGTGAGCACAGTATCGGGTAAAAGCCAATAGAGTGAAACACGAGTGGAGTGATATCATTTTTTTTTTTGGATAAGGTAAGTATTATAACCAAAAGAAACTATACAAGAGCAAAGGGGCATCCCCCAGGATCTAGAGAGGACAAGCCCTCCTAGAAGAAAGCCAAACGGCTACAAGAGATCAACTAAAGATGTCACCGGGCAAGTGCCACGAAAGGTGAAGCCATTTATTGTCATAAGATGGAGTCACCTTACGTAAAGAACTAACACGATTCCGAACATCAAAAACAATATCATATAAAAGAACAGAAACTGGCCTAAGAGGCATATCATGAGTGCGAGCATTCCTCTCCCTCCATATATGGTAAACAGACGCTGCAAAGGACAGACGAACCAGAAGATGATATAAAGAAGCACCAGAGAACTGACAAAGCCACTCAACAGTTTGGCGCCAATCTCGACAGCTCCAATCTAAACCACACATGGCTAACACAGACGACCAAACCCTCGATGAAAAGAGGCACTGAAATAAAAGATGATCGATGTCCTCACTCGAACAACCACAAAGGATACACCGCGAGCATGAGGAAATACCAAATTTCATTAGACTGTCCTGAGTACAAAGGCCTCCCTGAATAGACATCCAAAGAAGAAAAGAATGGCGGGGAATAGATTTCCGGAACCAGACAACTCGGGACCAAGGCATCTCGGGTCTCCTCGACCTCAAAGCATTCCAGGCACAATCCACAGAAAATCTCCCATGTCTATCATCTTCCCAAACCAGCACATCCTCCCTGAAACTAGAAGGAGACGGAAGATGAGTCTGAGCCAAATCAACAAGAGCAGCAGATCTAGAAGGGGGCCAATGCCAAGAAGAATCAGAGATAATGGAAGCAACTGTCGCCATCCTATCCAAGCCAGAATCATAAATCACTCTCTCGCCCAATGAGTCCTCAATCGGGCCTACAGGATGCCAATTATCAAACCACAAAAAAGTCGACTCACCATTCCCAATACTCACTCTCATCCGCCGACGGGACCAAGAACGAAGCTCCAAAATCTTACGCCAACTCCAAGAGCAATCAGAAGGACGAGGGATCTCCCAAAAACTTCTCCCCCTCAGTAAATAAGAGTAAACCCAAGTAGACCAAGAAGAAACCTGACCAGAACAGAGAAACCAAATATGCTTGACAATAGCCGCTCTATTCCAAGCTTCCAGACTCTTTATACCCAGCCCCCCCTCCTTAAGAGGTAAACAAATTTTGCTCCAAGCTACTCTAGCCCCAGTAGGGATAAGCGCACTACCCTTCCAAAGAAAAAGAACGAAGGATAGTCTCCACCTTCCTAATCACTGACTTAGGAAGAATAAATAAAGAAGACCAATAAACTTGAATGGAGAACAAAACAGACTTTATAAGCTGGAGCCGACCTGCATAAGAGAGAAACTTACAACTCCAACTTTTAGCACGCATAACAATACGATCCACAAGAGAAGCACAGTCAGAGGCCCTAAGTTTAGTAGAGATCAAAGGAACCCCCAAATACCTCACAGGAAGAGTCCCCACCTGGAATCTCAACACATCACGCAGTTGGTCTTGCAAAGAAAGAGAGATGCCAGAAGAGAAGAGATGACTCTTAGCTGGATTCGGAATTAAACCTGATAAACCACTGAACTGCCCAATACAATCCTTGATCAAAGAAACAGAGGATGCATCTGCTTTACAAAAAATCATAAGGTCATCTGCAAAACAGAGATGAGTAAGACGGTCCTTTGAACACCGCCAGTGGAACTGGAAACCCGGATCAGTAGCCATATTACGAAGAAGGCCTGATAAAATTTCCATAGCCAAAACAAAAAGATAAGGAGACACAGGATCACCTTGTCGCAACCCACGACCCCCAGAGAAAAATCCATGCAGCTCACCATTAATAGAAACAGAGAATCTCGTAGTAGTCATACACTCCTGAATCCAACCCACCATCCTCTCAGGAATACCAACAGTCCTCAGAACCTCAACCAAAAAATCCCAACAAACAGTGTCATAAGCTTTCATCAAGTCAATCTTAAGAGCACACCTCGGGGAACCGCCATTCCGGTGATAATTCCGAACCAGTTCCTGACATAAGAGAATATTGTCGCTAATACGCCTTCCCTCGACAAAAGCAGATTGATTCTGACTGATCACTGAAGGGAGAATGACCTTAATTCTGTTCGCAATCAGCTTAGCAATGCACTTGTAAATGGTGTTACAGCAAGAAATGGGCCTATAATCCTTAACCTGGGAAGGATTAGGAATCTTAGGAATCAGAGCAATGGAAGTAGCATTTACCTGCCTCAAAAGACGTCCAGAAGAAAAGAATGAATGAATAGCACATAAGACATCATCCCCCACAATATTCCAACACTTCTTAAAGAAACCCGAATTAAACCCATCCGGACCTGGAGCTTTATTGTCTTTCAGCCCGAACAAGACAGCCTTAATCTCATCATCCTCAACCTCACGAGAAAGAGCTATACTCTGCTCCTCAGTCACATGTCTAGTAATAGCAGAATGGAGGGTCGCCCTATCAAAATCCTGCTGACGATGCTGAGGACCTAAAAGGGACTCAAAAAAAGAAACAATCTCATCTCTAACCAAAGCATCTTCCTCCACTCGGGTACCATCCTCTTTAGTAATAGAAGTAACCTTACTACGGCCATGAAAACTCTTCATAGCGGTAAAGAAGAACTTAGAATTCTGATCCCCAAGGTTAAGCCACTGAACTCGAGATTTCTGTCTATTAAAGCCTTCTTCAGCCCGACTCAAATCACCATAACTCACTGAAAGACGAGCTTCCTCAGCTAACAGAGCAGGGTCACTGGGGAAGTCCTGTAAAGCACATTGAACTCTATCCAACTCCTTCCTGATCTCCAAAACACGACAAGAAATTTAGAGAAATGCTCAACATTAAATATCTTCAAAGCTGCCTTAACATTCTTTAGCTTACAACATAACCGGAACATTGGAGTACCATGCACATCAATATCCCAAGCCCTAGCCACAACAGAAAGAAAAATCAGGATGATCCACCCAAAACTGAAAGAATTTAAAGGGAATTTTCCTTATAGGGAGCTCTGCAAGCTTAACAACCATAGGAGAGTGATCAGAAATCCGGGAAGGAAGAAAGCGGGCAGAAGAACCGGGAAAATACACTCCCAAGAAGGATTTACCAGAACACGGTCCAACTTGCGCCAAATAGGAGATTGCATCTGCTTATTAAACCAAGTAAACTTACACCCAGAATACTGCAGATCATCCAAGCCAGCTTGACCCAAACAGCAACCCAAGTCATCTTTCCAAGCTGGCCAAGCCACAGATCCACCACTATGCTCAAACGGAGAACGGATAGCATTGAAATCACCTAAAACAAGCCATGGGGAATCATCAACCATACTACCACAATTAAGCAGGTCAGCCCAAAGTTCTCGCCGCTTCTCGTAATCACACGCACCATAAACCACTGAAACTACACAATTCCAAACCCCAGAAATAGGAGTCACACGGCAATGAATAGCTTGAGCTGAAGACTGAATAATGCTAACAACAACATCACTAGGGTTCCAACAAACCCAGATACGACCAAACGGACTAATATCAGAATGGCAAAAAAACTTCCAAGAAGGATTAATCGCACGAGAGACATTCATAAGATTAACCTCCTTAACCTTGGTTTCAACTAAACCACACAACGAGAGCTTCTCCTCATTAAAAAACCTCCTGACTTCAGCATGTTTTAAAGGGTCATTGAGACCTCTAATATTCCAACAACCAAAAATCATTAAAACAGATGAAAAAAGGCCAAACCCACAAATCAACGTCGACGACCCCCCCCAGAAGACTTCCACTTCTGACTCCTTTTCCCACCTGAACCCTTTTTGGATTTGTTACCATAAGTCAATTTCTTAGATTCCAGAGAGTCAACAGCCTTAATAGCCAAACTGTTAACCAACGGAGTAGGCGAATCATAAACTGCAGACGGCGAGCACTCATTTACCTCCGTATAAGGAAGATCCTCACCAAGTTGTGAAGAGTCAATGGAGTTTTCCCCTTTCAAATTACCATCTATCACCAAAGAAGCAGTCTCAGAAGAAATCACAGGCAGAGAATGAGTAACCAAAGTCGGAATCAACCCATTAGAAGAACCCTCACCCAAAACAAGAGTTCTCTCAGCAATCAGAGGCACCACATAACTCGAACTAACAGGATGGTTCAAAGAAGTACCCTTACCTTTCTTATTTTTAGTGACCGGGATCCAAGCCCCCTCTTGGGCCTTAGCAGAAACAAGATGAGCATCCTTATTCGTAGACGGAGGATGTGGCTTAGGAATAGCAGGCTGAGGAAAACTATTAATCTCCTTACTAGGTGCCTTTCTGGGGCACGAATTAACCGAGTGCCCAAAAACTTCACAAGTAGAACATTTCACAGGAACCCATTCAAACTCAACCCTAATAGGAACCCTAATGCCATTAGGGTATTGGAACACAATCTCCTCGATAAGGGGACTCCGAGCATCAATCTCAACACAAACACGAGCAAAGCTGAGACGTTTCCTGGACTGGGTAATATGGTCAACATTTAGAGGTTTCCCAACTGCACTAGCCACACAGCTAATCCCTTTCGCCGTCCATAAAGAAAAAGGAAGGTCAAACAGTTTGAGCCAGACCGGGACCTTGAACAAATCCTCTTAGTCAAAGATAAATTAGAATGCCAAAGTTTTAAAACCAACGGCCTATTAGCCATATGCCAAGGGGCTCCATCCAACCACACCAGCCTCTTGAAGGCTATTGAATCTAAACAAAAAGAAACCATTCTCGGACGTAAGGACTTCTAACAAACCCATCCTTCCCCATAGCTTGTGTGCAATAGAATTGACAGTTTGGAAGGGTAGACGTTTTCCCACAAAATAACCAACTAAAGTATTCTGCCAGTACACACTCCCTTCTTCAAAGACTTCTGCAGGAGGGCATACAACAACCTTACCATCAATAATATTAGGTTTAACATAATGTAGAGCAGTGGAAGAAAATGTCGAATCAAGACTGTCAACTCCCACAGAACCATTCAAGGCAGTGGCATAACTCTTAGTACCACTAGAAAAACCCCCATCTTTTACTACCAGATTCGCGGGCACCACCTCCTTATGCACACCCAAGGCATCACCGGACACTCTTCTACCAGTCAATTGGGTATCAATCTGCCTCACAGCACCGCCAATTACATTAACAGAACCAAGCAAACTCACTGCATCCAACCTGCCTACAGTGCTAACTACAACACCAGAACCCCTATCAGAACCAACACCAACTACACCCACATCTGCCTTAGCTCCAGGAGCACAGCCAACCTTCTCACGGTCAGTACCATGACCAGAAACACCATTCTCCAAACAACCCACAGACCCCCCTGCAATAACACAGTCTGAAACCACAACCGGTAGGAAATCATTCACCTTAGCATCACAAATCACATTCTCTGCAACAACTGAAACAGCCACTGCTGAGGATGACAACACCTCAATACCAGATTTCCCAACAACATCTTGGCCAGCAGCCACTACTGGCTTAGAGACATTGCCCACCAAAATAGAATCAACAATACCAGTAGTAACACTCGGAGACCAGACACCAAGCGATCCAGCAGAGCCACCACCAACTCCATGTCCAATAACACCCTCAACGGAACGAACAACACCAGGGTCAAAATCCAAAATCTCATTATTCAACACATCAATGCCCCCTTCACCCAAACAATCGGCAGATCTACACACACAATGTTAGCCAGGAGCACAATTATCGCTGGGCGAAACAGAAGCAACACCAAACTCAGGCAATAGGAGCCTGAACAACCAGCAGGAACACCAAAATCACCTTGACCCGGAACACCTGCAACGGCGGAGACAGAATCAGATGGGGAGATAACACCCGACCCACTATCACCAATAACCAAGCTAGAAGTTGAAGCGACTCCTTCTGAGAAAGTCAATGCCGCCGGCGCTGAGGAAGGAGCCGAGAGGGCCATGAGATCCGACGAGGCTTCGAGCAAACCGAACCCAGCACAACCTGCGAAGCAATAGAGGCCAACGAAGAGAGTAGCCCTAACAGCTCTACGGCCAGTGCCAGGGAGGCGCGGCCCCACGATAGGGAGACCAGAGGGAGGCATAATGAAAAACGGTGAGGGGGAAAATAAGGAGAGCAAAAGAGGCGAAAACAGAAAGGAAGGGAGAAAAAAAGGGGGGAAACCGGATTAACAGACCAAAACAGATCTGAGAAAAATAAAGGGGAAGAAAATAGATCTGAGTAGACAAAAGGGTAAAGAGGAGAAAGGCACAGGGAAAATAAGTTTAGTAAAAGCCCAGATCTGAGAGGAGAGAGTCAATCTGGTAGAAGACCAAAGGGATCCAGGTACACGAAGGAGAAGAAGAGCAATCGCCAGTTGAGAGCATTTTTAGGCGGCTATCATGGAGTGATATCATTCGAGTGTAAACACGTGAGATTGTGAGGATTTACATATTTGCTTTACTTTCTTGTTATTTCTAATCTGTTTTCTTAGTGTTGAGATGGCAGGTCTAACCACTGAAGAAAAGCTTGAGGCTTTGGATAGGAAGTTTACAGATATGATTTAGAACATGAATACTGCTTTGGAGAGATTGACCAAGAGTGTAGAGAGTATTCAAAGTGGTAGCGGTCCCAGAGCACCACCACCCCAGAATGTACCACCACCTCATAATGTGCCACCTCGACGTGTACCACCACAGTATGTACCACCAGATGATGAAGAAGAAGCTGAAAATGAGTTTGATGATTCTGATGGTTTGTTGATGTGGAGGAGAGATTTCAGCCTGGGCATGATAGGAGGCCTAATAGGAGGTTGATAGGAGGAATGATAGGAGGGATAGACGGTTTGATGATAGAGGTGCATTTGATGCCAGAAGAGGGGATTATGATCAGAGAGGATATGGTAGGCGAGGAGATATAGATGGTGATCTAGGTAGCATCAAGATCAAGATACCAACATTCAAAGGCAAGAATGATCCTGAAGCTTATTTAGAATGGGAAAAGAAAATAGAATTGATTTTCAACTGTCATCACTACTCAGACGAGAAGAAGATCAGTCTGGCAGCAATTGAGTTTACCGATTATGCTATGATTTGGTGGGATCAGCTTGTCTCTACTCGGAGGAGAAACTATGAGAGACCGGTTCAGACGTGGGCAGAACTTAGAGGTCTCATGAGAAAAAGATTTATACCCAGCCATTACTATAGGGAGTTGTATCAGAAACTACAACATCTGTATCAGGGGGCCAAGAGTGTTGAAGACTATTACACAGAGATGGAAGTTGCCATGATCAGGGCAAATGTAGTTGAGGATGCAGAAGCTACTATGGCACGGTTTCTAGGGGGCTTGAATAGAGAGATAGCAAACATGGTGGAGTTGCATCACTGTGTTGATTTGGAGGATATGCTTCACATGGCTATCAAGGTAGAAAGGCAACTCAAGAAAAGGTCAACATCCAGATTTGGTACTCAGGCTACTTCTGCATGGAAGGGAAAATGGGTTCCGAATGAGAAGCGGGATGGAGGCTTTGACAAGCCCAGAGGCGAGTTCAGTGGAGGCTTTAATAAGCCTAGGGCCGAACCTAATACCAAGGGTAAAGAGACTGCTGAATCGAGTAAACCTAGACCAAGACCTGACGGTACAACTACAAGAACTAAGGATGTCAAGTGTTTTAAATGTTTGGGCATGGGACACTATGCTTCAGAATGTCCCAATAGACGTACCTTAGTGATTGATAAGAAGAAGAGTGGAGATGTGTACTCTACTGATAGTGAGGTTGATGATGAGATGCCAGAGTTGGAGGATGCTAGTGACCATGAGGGAGCTGCATACCCGCTGAATAACTTATCCTTAGTTGTCAAGCGTGCTTTGAGTGCACATGTTGTAGAGGATGAGAGTATGCAGCAGAGGGAGAACATATTCCATACTAGGTGTCGTGTGATTGGTAAGGGGTGTAGTATGATATATAGATGGGGGCAGTTGTACTAATGTTGCTAGCACAGCTTTGATTGAGCGATTGGGGTTGAGTTGCTTGAGACACCCGAAGCCTTACAAGTTGCAATGGTTAAATGATTGTGGGGAAATAAGTGTGACAAAGCAGGTTTTGTTGAGCTTTACCATTGGGCCATACACAGATGATGTCCTATGTGATGTGATACCGATGCATGCAGGACATATTCTTTTGGGTAGACCGTGGCAGTTTGATAAGAAGGTTATTCATGATGGGTTCAAGAATAAATACTCTTTTCAGCATAAGGAAAACCCATTACATTATACCCACTTACACCTGCACAAGTCCATGAAGACCAGGTTAAGTTGCAACTTGAGCGTGACAAAGAGAGAGCGAGAAGGGAAACACCACCTTGGGTGAGACTAGTGAGAGTGACGTATCTGGTGAGAAAAATAAGGCCAAAGTCGTGGGAGTTCCCAAGGGGAGTGTGAGTGAACGTGAGGGGGAAACAAAAGGGAGAGTTAAAAAGGGTTTCTACATGGGTGAGGGTGAAGCGAGGAAAGCATTCAAGGCTAGCAAGCTCATGCTATTGTTAGTCTATAAAGAGCATCATATTTATTTTACTAACACTAACCCTTTGCTTCCTGTGTCTATTTCATCTCTTTTGCAGGATTACAGTGATGTACTGACAGAGGACATACCTAGTGGGCTTCCACCCATTAGAGGTATCGAGCACCAGATAGACTTCATACCTGGAGCAGTCATTCCTACAGACCGGCTTATAGGAGCAATCCCGAGGAGACAAATGAGCTACAAAGGCAAGTACGAGAGTTGATGGACAAGGGGTATGTCAGGGAAAGCATGAGTCCTTGTGCAGTACCAGTGCTTCTAGTTCCTAAGAAAGATGGGACGTGGCGCATGTGCGTTGATTGCCGAGCTATCAACAATATTACGGTAAAGTATCGTCACCCCATTCCTAGACTAGATGACATGTTGGATGAATTGCATGGTTCCAAAATTTTTAGTAAGATTGATTTAAAGAGTGGATACCATCAAATTCGCATGAGAGAGGGAGATGAGTGGAAAACTGCATTTAAGACTAAGTATGGCTTGTATGAATGGTTAGTTATGCCATTTGGTCTTTCAAACGCACCTAGCACATTTATGAGATTGATGAATCATGTTATGCGTGCATTTTTAGGTAAGTTTGTTGTAGTTTATTTTGATGACATCTTAGTTTACAGTAAAACAGTAGATGAGCATGTTATGCATTTGAAGCATGTTCTTGATGTGTTAAGGCAAGAAAAACTGTATGCTAACTTTGATAAGTGCACTTTTTGTATGGATAGAATTGTCTTCCTTGGATTTGTTGTGAGTGCAGATGGCATCGAGGTAGATTTAGAAAAGGTGAAGGCAATTAAGGATTGGCCAACACCAACAACAGTGACAGAAGTCAGAAGCTTCCATGGATTAGCAAGCTTCTACCGTAGATTTGTTAAAGACTTCAGTAGTATTGCAGCACCACTGACTGAAGTAGTGAAGAAGACTGTTGGCTTCAAATGGGGTGAAGAGCAGGAGCGGCATTCCAGGATCTGAAAATGAAGTTGTGTAGTGCACCAGTCTTGGCACTACCCAACTTTGAGAAGACCATTTGAAATTGAGTGTGACGCATCCGGGATAGGCATTGGGGCTGTTCTTATGCAAGAAAAGCGACCAATAGCTTACTTTAGTGAGAAGCTAAATGGAGCAGTTTTGAGGTACCCCACATATGACAAGGAGTTGTATGCGCTAGTGCGAGCCCTTGAGACTTGGCAGCATTATTTGTGGCCTCGAGAGTTTGTGATCCATACAGATCATGAATCATTGAAGCATCTGAAGGGACAAGGTAAACTGAACAAACGACACGCAAAATGGTTAGAGTTTGTTGAGACATTTCCATATGTAATCCGCTACAAACAAGGTAAGGAAAACATTGTCGCCGATGCACTATCGCGAAGGTATGCTTTACTTACTTCATTGAGTGCAAGAATGCTTGGGTTTGAATTTATTAAAGAACTTTATGCTAGTGATATTGACTTTAGTACTATCTATGCTGCATGTGAAAAGTCTGCTTTTAGTAAATTCTACCAACATGATGGGTTTCTGTTTAGGGAAAATAGATTATGCATTCCTGTTTGTAGTATGCGTGAATTGTTAGTGAGGGAAGCACATGGGGGAGGTTTAATGGGGCACTTTGGCATTACCAAAACCTTAGGGGTATTGAGTGAACATTTCTATTGGCCAAAAATGCGGAGAGATATTGAGCGTTTGTGTGATAAATGCTTAACTTGTAAACAGGCTAAATCTAAGGTTATGCCTCATGGGTTGTATACACCGTTGCCAATACCTAGTGAGCCATGGGTAGATGTATCAATGGACTTTATATTGGGTTTACCTAGGACTAGGAAGGGTAGAGATTCCATCTTTGTAGTGGTTGATAGGTTCAGTAAGATGGCACACTTTATAGCATGTCATAAAACTGATGATGCCACTAACATTGCTGACTTGTTCTTTAGAGAAGTAGTACGACTCCATGGGATTCCACGAAGTATAGTTTCAGATCGTGATGTTAAGTTCCTTAGTCACTTTTGGAAAGTTTTATGGGGTAAGTTGGGAACTAAACTTTTGTATTCTACTACTTGCCACCCCCAAACTGATGGCCAAACCGAGGTTGTTAATAGGACTTTGACTCAGTTATTGCGTACTATTATCAATAAGAACTTAAAAACCTGGGAGGATTGTTTGCCTTTTGTTGAATTTGCATATAATCGTAGTATTCATTCCTCTACATCTTACTCACCATTTGAAATTGTTTATGGTTTTCAGCCACTAACTCCATTAGATTTGTTACCATTGCCTGTTGATGAGCATGCGGGGTTAGATGGAAAAAGGAAAGCCGATTTGGTGAAGCACATACATGAGAAAGCAGAGAGAGCAAATACAACGAAAGAATGAGCAATATGCTTCTCATGCTAATAAGGGAAGAAAGCGTGTGGTATTTCATCCTGGAGATTGGGTTTGGGTACACATGCGCAAGGAGAGATTCCTGAACAACGTAAATCTAAGCTACAACCGAGAGGGGATGGTCCATTTCAAGTTTTGGAACGGATTAATGACAATGCATACAAGTTGGATTTACAAGGTAAGTATAATGTGTCTGCTACATTTAATGTTTCTGACTTAACTCCTTTTGATGCAGGTACAGATTCGAGGTCGAATCCTTTTCAAGAGGGAGGGGATGACATGATCCAGGCCGACAACAAACCAAAGGACGCATTACAAGTGCCAGAAGGGCCAATTACGAGGCAGAGGACCAAAAGACTTAGAGAAGCAATGGCGGGATTAGTTCAGAGTTTTATGGTCGACTGCAACAAACAAATAGAGATGCATGTGGGCTTGGATGGAAAGGGCCCAAAACCATTTCACTTGGCCCAAATCAGTTTAGAATAAAGCTTCCTAGGCATTTGAAGGCTTAAAAACTTGATATTTGTGTAATTTCGTTTTTAGGGGCATTGTTGTCTTTATGCCTTTAGGGTTTCTTTTTGTAACACTATTTAAGCTTACTTTCTTCTTCATTTGAGAAAAACCAACGAAATTTATAAACTCAAAAGCTTAAAGCTTTGGCTATGGCCGAATTCTTGTAAGGGAGGGATTCCCCTTTTCAAGTTTGAATCGACTTATCTAAGTTTGGCAAACTTAGTGGCGTCTCCATTTGCTAGCAAAAACACTACAAGGATTCATCTTAAGGGTTCTCAAGGGCAAGTTCTTTGTGGGTCTTCTTTGTGGCCTTGGAAGGGTTTTGTTCCTACAAAATCAAATTCGCGGTTCTTGGGGTTCTGTCTGTTGCTTGGGGTTTACTTGGATTTCGAATCTAAGTGGGTTTCTTGTCAATGCGGGGTTAGATGGAAAAAGGAAAGCCGATTTGGTGAAGCACATACATGAGAAAGCAAGAGAGCAAAACAACGAAAGAATGAGCAATATGCTTCTCATGCTAATAAGGGAAGAAAACGTGTGGTATTTGGTATTTCATCTGGAGATTGGGTTTGGGTACACATGCGCAAGGAGAGATTTCCTGAACAACGTAAATCGAAGCTACAACCGAGAGGGGATGGTCCATTTCAAGTTTTGGAACGGATTAATGACAATGCATACAAGTTGGATTTACAAGGTGGTAAGTATAATGTGTCTGCTACATTTAATTTTTCTGACTTAACTCCTTTTGATGCAGGTATAGATTCGAGGTCGAATCCTTTTCAAGAGGGAGGGGATGACATGATCCAGGCGACAACAAACAAAGGACGCATTACAAGTGCCAGAAGGGCCAATTACGAGGCTGAGGACCAAAAGACTTAGAGAAGCAATGGCGGGATTAGTTCAGAGTTTTATGGCCGACTGCAACAAACAAATAGAGATGCATGTGGGCTTCGATGGAAAGGGCCCCAAACCATTTCACTTGGCCCAAATCAGTTTAGAATAAAGCTTCCTAGGCATTTGAAGACTTAAAGACTTGATATTTGTGTAATTTCATTTGTAGGGGGGCATTGTTGTCTTTATTCCTTAGGGTTTCTTTTTGTAACACTATTTAAGTTTACTTTCTTCTTCATTTAAGGCAACCAACGAAATTTGTAAACTCAAAAGCTTAAAGCTTTGGCTATGGCCGAATTCTTTTAAGGGAGGGATTCCCCTTTTCAAGTTTGAATCGACTTATCTAAGTTTGGCAAACTTAGTGGCGTCTCCATTTGCTAGCAAAAACACTACAAGGATTCATCTTAAGGGTTCTCAAGGGCAAGTTCTTTGTGGGTCTTCTCTGTGGCCATGGAAGGGTTTTGTTCCTACAAAATCAAATTCGCTGTTCTTGGGGTTCTGTCCGTTGCTTGGGGTTTACTTGGATTTCGAATCTAAGTGGGTTTCTTGTCAGGTCAACTAAGGTGTAGTCTACAAGCTAGCAGAAACACAATGTATATATAAAGCATGTGGAATAAAGCAAATAAGATAAGTAATCACGAGACTCAATCGAAAGAAAGAAACTTATAGCTAGAGTGCTCAGAATAAGAAAGAATGACGAGTTAGCTAAATGCAATAAATAAGCAAGCAAGCAATCAACGTGTCACTGAAGCAATCTTGTGGTCACTCGCTATAGTGTTTGAGCTTACCTTTCTTTTATTCTCACACACACTCACAAGTGTTTACACTCCAATGAAACATAATGAAGACCAATACAAACCAAATCAAATATCAATGTAACTCATGAAAATCAATCCCATCAATTTGCAAATAGTCTAATCAAGTAAGCACAACGTGACCAATTCTCTTTTTTTTTTCTTTTTTTTTTTACAAACAAGTAGGTGACTCAGCTGCTTACGTAAGTAGCTTACAAGTAGGTCAAGTTAGCATGTCAATTCGGCAATGGTAAGTTACAAACCAACTAAGCACTTTTCCCAACTAACTTGGTGGTGCAGCAGCTTGCCTCTTCAAGCACCTCTCAAATGCAATGATGGCTACTCAAGTTTCCATGTCAAGCTCATGAGTGCTTCCATTTCAATGTCATGCTAATGAGTTCAACACAAATCCAATGTGACATGATCCAAGGGACAACATTTGACATGAATGCAGTCACCCAAGGAACATTAGAGCCTTTGCAATTGCCAACAGGCCCAATCACACGCCAAAGAGTTAAGAAGATCACATAAGCAATAGCGGGGCCAGAGTTTGCATATAAAAGATCCATCCATCATTCTAGTTTTTACTTGCCTTATGAGATTGATTATGATTCTAATTCTTTAACTCCTATGGATTTATTATCTTTGATTGTTATTAAGCTTGGGAGTATGAATGATAAGGGAAAGGCAGAGTTGGTGAGAATAATAGGTTCCAACGCATTGTGTTTCACCCCGGCAATTGGGTGTGGCTTTATAAGCAAGATGAAAAGATACAAGCATAACGAAGATCCAAGTTGCAACCAAGAGGGGATGGTCCATTTCAAGTCTTAGAAAAGATCAATGACAAGAAACTCACTTGGGTTGGAAACCAAGCAAACCCCCTAGCATCTTTCTCAAAACCCCAAGAACTTTGAATACTGATTTTGTAGGAACAAAACCCAACCAAGATCAGCCCCTAACCACCATGAAACTCACGTCCATGATAACCACAAGTGACAAGAAACTCACTTGGGTTGGAAACCAAGCAAACCCCCAAGCATCTTTCTCAAAACCCCAAGAACTTTGAATACTGATTTTGTAGGAACAAAACCCAACCAAGATCAGCCCCTAACCACCATGAAACTCACGTCCATGATAACCACAAGTGACAAGAAACTCACTTGGGTTGGAAACCAAGCAAACCCCCAAGCATCTTTCTCAAAACCCCAAGAACTTTGAATACTGATTTTGTAGGAACAAAACCCAACCAAGATCAGCCCCTAACCGCCATGAAACTCACGTCCATGATAACCACAAGCATGGAATCATATTGTATTTTGCTAGCAATGGAGACGCCACTAAGTTGCCAAGCTTAGATAAGTCAATTTGAACTTGAAAAGGGGAATCCCTCCCTCAACAAGGTTTCGGCCATAGCCATGGAAAGCGTCAAGCTTTTCTCTCTTTCAAAATGTTGTATATTACGTTGGTTGTCTCCAAAAATACAAAGAATAGTCATATAATAAGGGTTACAAAAGAGTAAAAAGGCTAAAATGACCCTAGAGTTAAAATTACCAAAAGCCCTAAGTCAAGCACCTCAACCACGACCATTAAGGTCCTTTTGCACCTAAATAAACTTAAAACAAAGATTAGAAGCTAATCTCACTTAAGCTAATTGAGGTGCTTACATGCTATAGTAAATTGACGTGCTTCCGGCTAAGTATAAATCTAAGCATAATTAAGCCTAGTGGCATAGTCAAACATGCTAATTACATCATAAATAAAGTCAAAATATCGAGCACAAATGACAAAAATGCCCCCATTTGGCCGAATTCAACATAGTCCCAAAATGGGTGAAATCGGGTCAAAGGGTGCTGGTGCTGAAGCTGCTCTGCTATGCTTCAGTCTGAGCTGATCTGGGTCAAATGAAATCATTGGGGACCTATCTGGTTATGCCCATATGTGTCTCTGGTGTGCACTTGACTTGGTTGCGGCAACTGGTCACATAGCTCTGAGCTAGTCCCACAAAGGCCTCTCTGATCTTCTTTGCTCTTTGGCGTGTGATTGGCCCTGTTGGCAACTGTATGGGTTCTTCCAAGTTGTTAGCTGCATCCTGTAATGTCTCTGTGTGGTTGGATTCATGTCATTCGTCCTTGTTGAAAAGGATTCGACCTCGAATTTGAACCTGCATCAAAATGACTTAAGTCAGAAACATTAAAAGTAGCAGAGAATTTGTACTTACCTTGCAAATCCAGCTTATATGCATTGTCATTGATCCTTTCCAAGACTTGAAAAGGTCCATCTCCTCTCGATTGTAGCTTGGATTTACGCTGTTTGGGAAATCTCTCTTTACGCATGTGTACCCAAACCCAATCACCAGGTTGAAAGACTACACGTTTTCTTCCCTTATTTGCATGAGAAGCGTATTGCTCGTTCTTTCGTTGAATGTGCTCTTTTACCTTCTCATGGATATGCTTCACCAAATCAGCCTTCCTTTTGCCATCTAACCCTGTATGCTCATCAATAGGTAATGGTAACAAATCCAATGGAGTTAGTGGCTGAAAACCATAAACAATCTCAAAATGTGAAAATGCTGTAGAAGAATGAATGCTACGATTATTTATGCAAACTCAATAAATGGCAAACAATCTTCCCAACTCTTCAAATTCTTACCAACTACAGTGCGCAATAATTGAGATAAAGTCCTATTAACAACCTCCATTTGTCCATCAGTCTATGGGTGACATGTGGTAGAATACAATAGTTTGGTGCCTAGTTTAGCCCACAACACCTTCCAAAAATGGCTAAGGAACTAAACATCTCTATCAGATACGATACTCCTAAGTATACCATGGAGTCACACTATGTCTCTGAAAAATAAATCTGCAATGTTTGAAGCATCATCGGTTTTATGACATGCAACGAAATGAGCCATTTTACTAAATCTATCAACTACAACAAAGATTGAATCTCTACCCCTCTTTGTCCTTGGCAAACCTAACACAAAATCCATCGATATATCAACCCAAGGTTCGCTAGGTACAGGCAAAGGAGTATACAAACCATGTGGCATTAATTTAAATTTAGCATGCTTACATGTTAGACACTGATCACAAATACGCTCAACATCACGTTTCATTTTAGGCCAATAAAAGTGCTCATGTAAAATAGCTAAAGTCTTAGTAATCCCAAAATGCCCCATCAAACCTCCCTCATGCACTTCTTTCACAAGCAACTCACGTATACTACAAGCAGGAACACACAACCTGTTCGCTTTAATAAGAAACCGTCATGAATGTAAAACTTTCCAAAAGATGACTTTGCACAAGCAACAATAATCTCACCAAAATCAGAATCACACTCATATAGTTCCTTAATCAAATCAAATCCCAACATCTGTGCATGCATTGAAGTAAGTAAAATATACATGCGAGATATGCATGCATCGCCACGATGTTTTCTTTACCTTGCTTGTAGCGTATAATATATGGAAATGACTCAACGAATTCCATCCATTTTGCGTGTCGCTTATTCAGCTTACCTTGACCCTTCAAGTGTTTTAATGATTCATGGTCGGTGTGGATCATGAACTCTGTAGGCCACAAGTAGTGCTGCCTTTGTCGTACGTGGGGTACCTCAAAGCTGCTCCATTCAGCTTCTCACTAAAATAGGCTATTGGCCGCTTTTCTTGCATAAGAACTGCTCCAATACCTAACCCTGATGCGTCGCACTCAATTTCAAATGTCTTCTCGAAGTTGGGTAGTGCCAAAATGGGCGCATTGCATAACTTCGCTTTAAGATCTTGGAATGCTCGCTCTTGCGCCTCGCCCCATTGAAAACCAACTGTCTTCTTTACTACCTCGGTCAATGGCACGGCAAGCTACTGAAGTCCTTGACAAATCTCCTATAGAAGCTCGCTAATCCATGAAAGCTTCAGACTTCTTCTGTCACTGTAGTTGGTGTAGGCCATTCCTGAATTGCCTTCACCTTCTCCACATCTACCTCGATGCCATCTGCACTCACAACAAAGCCAAGAAAAATAATTCTATCCATGTAAAATGTGCATTTGTCAGAGTTAGCATACAGTTGTTCTTTTCGTAAAACATCAAGTACATTCTCAAATGTAATTCATGCTCCTCAATCGATGTACTGTAAAAAGATGTCATCAAAGTATACCACAACAAACTTACCCATAAATGAACGCATAATATGATTCATTAATCTCATAAATGTGCTAGGTGCGTTTGTAAGACCAAATGGCATAACTAACCATTCATATAATCCATATTTGGTCTTAAATGCGGTTTTCCACTCATCTCCCTCTCTCATGCGAATTTGATGGTATCCACTTTTCAAATCAATCTTACTAAATATCTTGGAACCATGCAATTCATCTAACATGTCATCTAGCCTAGGAATAGGATGTCGATACTTAACCGTTATATTATTGATGGCTCGACAATCAACACACATCCGCCATGTCCCATCTTTCTTAGGAACTAGAAGCACTGGTACTGCACAATGACTCATGCTTTCCCTTACATACCTCTTCTCCATAAAATCCCGCACTTGTCGTTGAAGTTCCTTTGTCTCCTCAGGATTGCTTCTATAGGATGGCCTGCTGGGAATGACTGCTCCAGGTACGAAGTCTATCTGATGCTCAATGCCTCTAATGGGTGGAAGCCCACTAGGAATGTCCTCAGTCAGTACATCGTCGTAGTCCTGCAAAAAGAGATGAAATAGACATAGGAAGCAAGGGTCAGTGTTAGAAAAATAAACATGGGGCTCCTTGTAAACTAACAATAGCATTAGGCTACTAGTCTTGAAAGCTCTCCTCGCTCTCTCTAGTTTCCCCCAAG
This sequence comes from Zanthoxylum bungeanum, assembly GCA_019454045.1. Lineage (NCBI taxonomy): Eukaryota > Viridiplantae > Streptophyta > Magnoliopsida > Sapindales > Rutaceae > Zanthoxylum > Zanthoxylum bungeanum. Next base: position 103,500 of record SKCR01017097.1, read on the forward strand.
TTAGTGTATGCACTCGCCCTCTCTTTATCCCTCTCAAGTTGCAACTTAACTTGATCTTCATGGACTTGCTTTGGTGTAAGTGGGTATAGTGTAATGGGTTTCCCTTTATGCTAAAATGAATACTTATTCTTGAACCCATCATGAATCACCTTCTTATCAAACTCATGCATCGGAATCACATCACATAGAACATCATCTGTGTAAGGCCCAATGGTAAAGCTCAATAATACCTGCTTCGTTACCTTCACTTCACCACAATCATTTAACCACTGCAACTTGTAAGGCTTGGGGTGCCTCAAGCAACTCAACCCCAATCTCTCAATCAAAGTCGTGCTAGCCACATTGGTACAACTGCCTCCATCTATAATCATACATACAGCCCTTTCTATTCACACGACATCTGTGTGGAATATGTTCTCCCTCTGTTGATCACTCTCATCCTCAACAACTTATGCTGTCAAAGCATGCTTAACAACTAGGGATAAGTTATCTAAAGGGTATGCAGCTCCCGTTGTCACTAGCATCTTCTAACTCCAGCATCTCATCCTCAACCTCATCATCTGTAGAGTACACATCTCCGCTCTTGTCAATCACTAAGGTGCGCCTATTGGGACATTATCAAACATAGTGTCTCATGCCCAAACACTTGAAACACTTGACATCATTAGTTCTCGTAGATGTACCCTCAAGTTTAGGTCTAGGCTTACTCGATTCTGCAGCCTCTTTACCCTTGCTACTAGGTTCGGCCCTAGGCTTGTTAAAGCCTCCACTGAAATCACCTCTAGGCTTGTTAAAGCCTCCATCTCGCCTCTCATTCGGAACCCATTTCCCCTTCCAAGTAGAAGTAGTCTGAGTAGTACCAAATCTGGATGTGGCCTTCTTCTTGAGTTGCCTCTATACCTTGATAGCCATGTGAAGCATGTCCTCCAAATCAACATAATGATGTAACTGTACATTATGAGGTGGTGGTACATTCTGAGGTAGTGGTGCTCTGGGAACACTGCCCGACTGAATACTCTACACTCTTGGACAACCTTTCCAATGCAGTATTCATATTCTCCATCATATCTGTAAATTTTCTATCCATAGTTGCAAGCTTCTCATCGATGGTTAAACTAGCACCTGCCATATCAAAGCTCAACAAACAAATCAATAATAACAAGAAAGTAATACGATATGTAAAATCCTCTCAAGCTCACAATCTCACATGTTTACACTCAGTTATATCACTCCACTTGTGTTTGCACTACATTGGCTTTTACCCGTTACTGTGCTCACACTCACTACCTTTTACCACTATTGAGTTCTTCCTCAATTCAATTAAAAATCAACTCAATTCCTAAAGCAATCCTGAGGAGACAAAGGAACTTCAACGGCAAGTGCGGGATTTGATGGAGAAGGGGTATGTAAGGGAAAGCATGAGTCCTTGTGCAGTACCAGTGCTTCTAGTTCCTAAGAAAGATGGGACATGGCGGATGTGTGTTGATTGTCGAGCCATCAATAATATAACGGTAAAGTATCGCCATCATATTCCTAGGCTAGATGACATGTTAGATAAATTGCATGGTTCCAAGATATTTAGTAAGATTGATTTGAAAAGTGGATACCATCAAATTCGCATGAGAGAGGGAGATGAGTGGAAAACCGCATTTAAGACCAAATATGGATTATATGAATGGTTAGTTATGCCATTTGGTCTTACAAACACACCTAGCACATTTATGAGATTAATGAATCATGTTATGCGTGCATTTATAGGTAAGTTTGTTGTGGTATACTTTGATGACATCTTAGTTTACAGTACATCGATTGAGGAGAATGAATTACATTTGAGAAATGTACTTGATGTTTTACGAAAAGAACAACTGTATGCTAACTCTGACAAATGCACATTTTACATGGATGGAATTGTTTTTCTTGGCTTTGATGTGAGTGCAGATGGCATCGAGGTAGATGTGGAGAAGGTGAAGGCAATTCAGGAATGGCCTACACCAACTACAGTGACAGAAGAAGTCCGAAGCTTTCATGGATTAGCGAGCTTCTATAGGAGATTTGTCAAGGACTTCGGTAGCTTGCCGCGCCATTGACCGAGGTAGTAAAGAAGACAATTGGTTTTCAATGGGGCGAGGCGCAAGAGCGAGCATTCCAAGATCTTAAAGTAAAGTTATGCAATGCGCCCATTTTGGCACTACCCAACTTCGAGAAGACATTTGAAATTGAGTGCGACGCATCAGGGTTAGGAATTGGAGCAGTTCTTATGCAAGAAAAGCGACCAATAGCCTATTTTAGTGAGAAGCTGAATGGAGCAGCTTTGAGGTACCCCACGTACGACAAAGAGTTATATGGGCTTGTGAGAGCACTTCAGACGTGGCAACACTACTTGTGGCCTAAAGAGTTCGTGATCCACACCGACCATGAATCATTAAAACACTTGAAGGGTCAAGGTAAGCTGAATAAGCGACACGCAAAATGGATGGAATTCGTTGAGTCATTTCCATATATTATACGCTACAAGCAAGGTAAAGAAAACATCGTGGCCGATGCATTATCTCGCAGGTATGTTTTACTTTTTTTTGGATAAAGTAAGTATCTTAACTAAAGAAATAACAAAAGCACATGGGCATACCCCAGAGAGCTAAGGAAGACAGGCCTTCCTAGCTACAGAACAAAAGCCAATTAGGCTAAAGACAAGCAAATTCAAATCAAAAAATATCGTCGGATAGTTGCCAAGATTGTTGAAGCCATCTATTATCATATGAAAGCTTCACCTTTCTTGACAAACTAGCACGAGTCCGTACAGATTGCCAACATGGTGGAGTTACATCATTATGTTGATTTGGAGGACATGCTTCACATGGCTATCAAGTTAGAGAGGCAACTCAAGAAGAAGGCCACATCCAGATTTGGTACTCAGACTACTTCTACTTGGAAGGGGAAATGGGTTCCGAATGAGAGGCGAGATGGAGGTTTTAACAAACCTAGAGGTGATTTCAGTGGAGGCTTTAACAAGCCTAGGGCCGAACCTAGTAGCAAGGTTAAAGAGGCTGTAGAATCGAGTAAGCCTAGACCTAAACCTGAGGGTACAGCTACGTGAACTAAGGATGTCAAGTGTTTCAAGTATTTGGGCATGGGACACTATGCTTCACAATGTCCCAATAGGCGCACCTTAGTGATTGACAAGAGCGGAGATGTGTACTCTACAGATGATGAGGTTGAGGATGAGATGCAGGAGTTAGAAGATGCTAGTGACCACGAGGGAGCTGCACACCCTTTAGATAACTTATCCCTAGTTGTTAAGCATGCTTTGACAAGTTGTTGAGGATGAGAGTGATCAGCAGAGGGAGAACATATTCCACACCAGATGCCGTGTGAATGGTAAGGGTTGTAGTATGATTATAGATGGAGGCAGTTATACCAATGTGGCTAGCACGACTTTGATTGAGAGATTGGGGTTGAGTTGCTTGAGGCACCCCAAGCCTTACAAGTTGTAGTGGTTAAATGATTGCGGTGAAGTGAAGGTAACGGAGCAGGTATTATTGAGCTTTACCATTGAGCCTTACACAAATGATGTTCTATGTGATGTGATTCCGATGCATGAGGGTCATATACTTTTGGGGAGGCCGTGGCAGTTTGATAAGAAGGTGATTCATGATGGGTTCAAGAATAAGTATTCATTTTAGCATAAAGGGAAACCCATTACACTATACCCACTTACACCAAAGCAAGTCCATGAAGACCAAGTTAAGTTGCAACTTGAGAGGGATAAAGAGAGGGCGAGTGCAGACACTAACTTGGGGAAAACTAGTGAGAGTGTGAAAAATAAGGCCAAGGCCGAGAATGTTTACCTAAGGGAAGTGAGAGTGAAAGTAAGGGGTACACCAAAGGGAGAGTGAAAAGGAGTTTATATATGGCCTAATGTTATTGTTAGTTTATAAGGAGCCCCATGTTTATTTTTCTAACACTGACCCTTTGCTTCCTATGTCTATTTCATCTCTTTTGCAGGACTACGACGATGTACTGACTGAGGACATTCCTAGTGGGCTTCCACCCATTAGAGGCATTGAGCACCAGATAGACTTCGTACCTGGAGCAGTCATTCCCAACAGGCCATCCTATAGAAGCAATCCTGAGGAGACAAATGAACTTCAACGGCAAGTGCGGGATTTGATGGACAAGGGGTATGTAAGGGAAAGCATGAGTCCTTGTGCAGTACCAGTGCTTCTAGTTCCTAAGAAAGATGGGACATGGTGGATGTGTGTTGATTGTTGAGCCATCAATAATATAACGGTAAAGTATCGCCATCCTATTCCTAGGCTAGATGACATGTTAGATGAATTGCATGGTTCCAAGATATTTAGTAAGATTGATTTGAAAAGTGGATACCATCAAATTCGCATGAGAGAGGGAGATGAGTGGAAAACCGCATTTAAGACCAAATATGGATTATATGAATGGTTAGTTATGCCATTTGGTCTTACAAACGCACCTAGCACATTCATGAGATTAATGAATCATGTTATGCGTGCATTTATAGGTAAGTTTGTTGTGGTATACTTTGATGACATCTTAGTTTATAGTACATCGATTGAGGAGCATGAATTACATTTGAGACATGTACTTGATGTTTTACGAAAAGAAAAATTGTATGCTAACTCTGACAAATGCACATTTTGCATGGATAGAATTTTTTTTCTTGCCTTTGTTGTGAGTGCAGATGGCATCGAGGTAGATGTGAAGAAGGTGAAGGCAATTTTCAGGAATGGCCTACACCAACTATTGTGACAGAAGTTCGAAGCTTTCATGGATTAGCGAGCTTCTATAGGAGATTTGTCAAGGACTTCAGTAGCTTGCCGCGCCATTGACCGAGGTAGTAAAGAAGACAGTTGGTTTTCAAGAGGCGAGGCGCAAGAGCGAGCATTCCAAGATCTTAAAGCGAAGTTATGCAGTGCGCCCATTTTGGCACTACCCAACTTCGAGAAGACATTTGAAATTGAGTGCGACGCATCAGGGTTAGGTATTGGAGCAATTCTTATGCAAGAAAAGCGGCCAATAGCCTATTTTAGTGAGAAGCTGAATGGAGCAGCTTTTGAGGTACCCCACGTATGACAAAGAGTTATATGCGCTTGTGAGAGCACTTCAGACGTGGCAGCACTACTTGTGGCCTAAAGAGTTCGTGATCCACACCGACCATGAATCATTAAAACACTTGAAGGGTCAAGGTAAGCTGAATAAGCGACACGCAAAATGGATGGAATTCGTTGAGTCATTTCCATATATTATACGCTACAAGCAAGGTAAAGAAAACACCGTGGCCGATGCATTATCTCGCAGGTATGTTTTACTTTTTTTTTGGATAAAGTTAGTATATTAACCAAAGAAATAACAAAAGCACATGGGCATACCCCAGAGAGCTAAGGAAGACAGGCCTTCCTAGCTACAGAAGAAAAGCCGATTAGGCTAAAGACAAGCAAAATCAAATCAAAAAATATCGTCGGATAGTTGCCAAGATTGTTGAAGCCATCTATTATCTTATGAAAGCTTCACCTTTCTTGACAAACTAGCACGAGTCCGTACAGTAAACATAATATTGGTCAAGAGAACTCTATATGGACTTGGAGACTCGTCATGTAGTCGAGCATTCCTCTATTTCCATATGAAGTAAACTGCAGCTGCAAAGGATAATCGAACAAGTAAATGACACAAAGATCCACTACCATACTGCTTCATCCACATAATATTTTGCATCCAGTCATGAGAGCACCAATATATACCACATTTAGCCAAAATAGACGTCCATATCTGAGAAGCAAATGAACACTTGAAGAAGAGATGATCTCTATCCTCCCCCGAATGACCACAAAGCACACACATAGAACAACCTGAAATGCCAAAAGCCATTAACCGATCCTGAGTATAAAGGCCTCCTTGAATCGTGAGCCAAAGCATGAAAGCATGTCTTGGAATGGCCTTTGGAAACCAAACAATTCGGTACCAACTCACCCGATTACTTCTTACCCTCAACGCATCCCAAGCACTCTTGACCGAAAAAAAACCTCTATGATCATCCTCCCTCACCAGCATATCCTCCTTCGTATCACAAGGAACAAAATCCATAGGCATAGAACAAGCCAATTTGGGAAGATTGGCTGACCTCGTTGATGGCCAGCGCCAACAGTTACCGTCAACAATAGCGGCCACCCTAGTCATATTACCTAGTCCTGAATCATAAATGACTCTCTCTCCCAAGGTATCCACAATTGGTCCCAGAGGGTGCCAATTGTCATACCATAATAAAGCCTTCTCACCATTCCCAATATGAAACCTCATCCTACGACGCACAAAATTACGAAGGCCTAAAATTTTCCGCCAACTCCATGAACAATCACTAGGACATGTAACTTCCCAAAAACTACGCCCCTCAACAAGTAAGAACGAACCCACGTAGACCAAGAGGATTCCTTACCCGAATTAAGAAACCATAAGTGCTTAGTAATAGCCGCCTTATTCCAATCCTCTAGCTTTATAATCCCCAATCCCCCTTCTTTGACAGGCAAACAAACTCTATCCCAAGCCACATTCGCCCCTGTCGAAACAAGCTCACTACCCTTCCAAAGAAATGACCTCAAGATAGACTCCACCTTCCTAATTACAGTCTTTGGCAAATAAAAACAATGAAGACCAATACCTGGATAGAAAACAGCACTGATTTAATTAGCTGTAAACGCCCCGCAAAAGAGAGATATTTACAACTCTAATTTTTAGCTCGGCCAATAATACGCTCTACAAGGACATTACAATCAGAAGCCTGAAGTTTTGAAAAAATCAACGGAACTCCCATGTAACGCATAGGGAGCACACCTTCCTGAAAACCCAAAAGGCTGAGCAACTCGTGCTTCTATACTACTGAAATACCACTAGAAAAAAATTGGCTCTTAGCTGGATTAGGAACCAAACCAGACAACCCCATAAACTGATGAAGACAATCCCTTACCATGAAAACTGAAACCTTTTCTGCTCGACAAAAAATCATGAGATCGTCAGCAAAACAGAGATGGGTAAGATGATTCTTAGAACACAGCCAATGATATCTGAAACCTTGCTTTTGAGTCATCTTGTGAAGTAAGCCCGAGAGAACTTCCATAGCCAAAACAAAAAGATATGGAGACATAGGATCCCCCTGACGTAAACCACGACCTCCTGGAAAGAAACCATTCAACCCCCCATTAATAGAAACAGAAAACATAATAGAAGTCATACATTCTCCTATCCAACCAACATCCTCTCAGGAAACCTAATAGTTCTCAGCACTTCCAACATAAAATCCCATCGAACTGTATCATAAGCCTTCATTAAATCAATCTTAAGAGCACACCTCGGCACCCCACCACTCCTATGATTGTTCTTGACCAACTCCTGACATAATAAGATATTGTCACTAATACGTCGACCAGCCACAAAAGCAGATTGGTTGGAGCTTACCACGAAAGGAAGAACAATCTTAATCTGATCTGTAATAATCTTAGAGATACATTTATAGATAGTGTTGCAACAAGAGATAGGCCGAAAATCCTTGACCTTAGAAGGATTAGGGATCTTCGGAATAAGAGCAATAGATGTGGTATTCACCTGTTTCAAGAGCTTCCCTGAGATAAAAAATGAGCGAATAGCATGAATAACATCATAACCTACCACACACCAGGCTTTCTTGAAGAAACTTGAGTTAAAACCATCTGGTCCAGGAGCCTTATGATCTTTCAAAGAAAATAGTGCAGCCTTAATCTCCTCTTCTGAAACCTCTCGGCTAAGGACCTCTCTCTGCTCATCAGAAACAAACTGAGTAATGGTAGAGTGAAGAAGATCTTGATCAAAATCTGGAAAACTTGGCTGAGGCCCTAACAGAGTACTATAAAAGGACACAATCTCCTCTTGGACTAATGTAGGATCCTCCAAACGAGTATTATCCTATGTGGTTATTGAAGTTATCTTACTTCTCTGGTGATGATTCTTCATAGCTTGGAAAAAAAACTTCGTATTCTGATCACCAAGATTAAGCCACTGAACTCTGGATTAGCGGCCACCCGATCTAGTTTCCGCCAAATAGGAGAATCAATCTGTTTATTATGTCAAGTATACCTACAACCTGAAAACTGAACATCTGCCAAACCAGCCCGGCCCAAACATAAACCCAACTCATCCTTCCAAGAAGGCCAATCCAAACTACCACCATGATGCTCAGAATGATCAGAATTCGCATTAAAATCCCCCATTACTAACCACGGAGAGGTGTCAAACTCACAACCACTAGCAACCAAGTCAGCCCAAAGTTCTCGACGCTTCTCATAACGACATTCTCCATAAACCAATGTTACCATACAACTCCAAGCAGAAGAAACATGAGCAACACGATAGTGAATAGCTTGAGGAGAAGACCGAATAACAATAACATCCACATCCAAGGGGTTCAAACATACCCAAATTCTTCCAAAAGGAACCACACCTGATTGAAAAACAAACTTCCAAGAAGGATAAATAGCACGAGACACATGTAGAAGATTACCATCCTTAACTTTAGTCTCAACCAGTCCACAAAGTGAAAGCTTCTCATCACGGAAAAACCTTCGAACTTCAGCCTGCTTAGTAGGGTCATTAAGACCCCGAATGTTCCAACAACCAAAAATCATTTAAACAATAAAGAGAAAACCAATACAATAGATCATCTCCACCTTCTACCACGAGGTGAATGGCTCTTCCGACCCCTCTTACCACCAGAGTTCTTCTTATTTTTACCACCCTGACCCAACCGTTTCTTCTCTACAGAATCTTTAGCTTTCAATGCCAAAGAGTTATCAATACGAATGGGTGATACATCATCCTCACATTGCTCATTTACGGCCTCCTTACCAAGATCAGATGTGGCTTCCTCACCATTTATAGAACCGGTATCCTTGATATGTTTTACTTACTTCAATGCATGCACGGATGTTGGGATTTGATTTGATTAAGGAACTATGAGCGTGATTCTGATTTTGGTGAGATTATTATTGCTTGTGCAAAGTCATCTTTTGGAAAGTTTTACATTCATGTCGGTTTCTTATTTAAAGCGAACAGGTTGTGTGTTCCTGCTTGTAGTATGCGTGAGTTGCTTGTGAAAGAAACGCATGGGGGAGGTTTGATGGGGCATTTTGGGATTACTAAGACTTTAGCTATTTTACATGAGCACTTTTATTGGCCTAAAATGAAACGTGATGTTGAGCGTATTTGTGATCAGGTTCTAACATGTAAGCATGCTAATTCTAAATTAATGCCACATGGTTTGTATACTCCTTTGCCTGTACCTAGCGAACCTTGGGTTGATATATCAATGGATTTTGTGTTAGGTTTGCCAAAGACAAAGAGGGGTAGAGATTCAATCTTTGTTGTAATTGATAGATTTAGTAAAATGGCTCATTTCGTTGCATGTCATAAAACCGATGATGCTACAAACATTGCAGATTTATTTTTCAGAGACATAGTGCGACTCCATGGTATACCTAGAAGTATTATATCTGATAGAGATGTTAAGTTCCTTAGCCATTTTTGGAAGATGTTGTGGGCTAAACTAGGCACCAAACTATTGTATTCTACCACATGTCACCCACAGACTGATGGACAAACAGAGGTAGTTAATAGGACTTTATCTCAATTATTGGGCACTATAGTTGGTAAGAATTTGAAGAGTTAGGAAGATTGTTTGCTATTTATTGGGTTTTCATATAATCGTAGCATTCATTCTTTTACATCATTTTCACCTTTTGAGATTGTTTATGGTTTTCAGCCACTAACTCCACTGGATTTATTACCATTACCTATTGATGAGCATACGGGGTTAGATGGCAAACGGAAGGCTGATTTGGTGAAGCATATCCATGAGAAGGTAAAAGATCACATTCAACGAAAGAGCGAGCAATACGCTTCTCATGCAAACAAGGGAAGAAAGCGTGTAGTCTTTCAACCTGGTGATTGGGTTTGGTTTACACATGTGTAAAGAGAGATTTCCATAATAGCGTAAATCCAAGCTACAATCGAGAGGAGATGGACCCTTTCAAGTCTTGCAAATGATCAATGACAATGCATATAAGCTGGATTTGCAAGGTAAGTACAATATATCTGCTACTTTTAATGTTTCTAACTTAACTCATTTTGATGCAGGTTCAGATTCGAGGTCGAATCCTTTTCAACAAGGAGGGAATGACATGATTCCAACCACACCGTAGACATTACAGGATGTAGCTAACAACTTGGAAGAACCCATGCAATTGCCAAGAGGTCCAATCACACGCCAAAGAGCAAAGAAGATCAGAGAGGCCTTTGCGGGACTAGCTCAGAGCTATGTGACCAGTTGCAGCAACCAAGTCAAGTGCACACCAGAGACACATATGAGCATAACCAGAGAGGTCCCCAAGCTATTTCATTTGACCCAGATCAGCTCAGACTGAAGCATAGCAGAGCAGCTTCAGCACCAGCACCCTTTTGACCCGATTTAGGACGATGTTGAATTAGGCCAAATGAGGGCATTTTTGTCATATTTGCTCGACATGTTGACTTTATTTATGATGTAATTAGCATGGTTGACTATGCCATTAGGCTTAATTATGCTTAGAACTCTACTTAGTCGGAAGCACGTCAATTTACTATAGCATGTAAGCACCTCAATTAGCTTAAGTGAGATTAGCTTCTAATCTTTGTTTTATGTTTATTTAGGTATAAGCACCTCAATTAGCTTAAGTGAGATTAGCTTCTAATCTTTGTTTTATGTTTATTTAGGTGCAAAAGGACCTTAATGGTCGTGGTTGAGGTGCTTGACTTAGGGCTTTTGGTAATTTTAGCTCTAGGGTCATTTTAGCCTTTTTACTCTCATGTAACCCTTATTATATGACTCTTCTTTGTATTTTTGAGCAACCAACGTAATATACAGAATTTTGAAAGAGAGAAAAGCTTGAGCTTTCCATGGCTATGGCCAAAACCTTGTTGAGGGAGGGATTCCCCTTTTCAAGTTCAAATTGACTTATCTAAGCTTGGCAACTTAGTGGCGTCTCCATTGCTAGCAAAATACAATCTGATTTCATGGTTGTGGTTATCATGGACGTGAGTTTCATGGTGGTTAGGGGCTGATCTTGGTTGGGTTTTGTTCCTACAAAATCAGTATTCAAAGTTCTTGGGGGTTTTGAGAAAGATGCTTGGGGTTTGCTTGGTTTCCAACCCAAGTGAGTTTCTTGTGGATCAAGGTACAATGTAACTAACTCAATTTCCAATTTAGCCAAGTCAAATTACAAGCTAAGTAAATAGTTTTTGCAAGCAACTAGGTGCTGCAGCTACTTGCCTCTTCAAGCACCTTTTTTTTTTGGATAATGTAATGTCTACCTTTCAACTTGCAAATGAGTATAAATGATCAAGTTACAATGTAACTAACTCAATTTCCAATTCAGCCAAGTCAAATTACAAGCTAAGTAAATAGTTTTTGCAAGCAACTAGGTGATGCAACTACTTGCCTCTTCAAGCACCTTAAAAACAAATGATTACACACAAGTTCCCATGTCAAGCTAATGATGAATTTCTTGCCTCTTCACTTATAATAACAATATTTCAAGAGGTGGCAAGTGATACTTGCTTCGATACACACGAATTTAGTGCAAATTTGGTGCACTCAACCTTGTTTAACTTAATTCTTCAACATTAACAACACAAATCAGCAAGATAACAACGATACAACTCACTTCAATCACCAAATTTGGTGCATTCAGATTTGTTTCATCAATTGCACATTCACATTCATCAATAATGTACTCAATCTTTCTTTCTTTTCACTCAAACTCACAAGATTGTGCTAACTTCACAAGAATGCAAACAAGTAAGCTCATGTAAATACCAAGATGAATGATGTCAATTCTGATTCTTTGCAAAGTTGATATGAATGCTCGCACTCATGATATGCCTCTTCGGCCTATTTCTACTCTTCTTTATGGTATTATTTTTGATGTTCGGAATCGTGTTAGCTTGTTACGTGAGGTGAGTCCATCTTATGACAATAAATGGCTTCACCTTTCGTGGCACCTGTCCGATGACATCTTTTGTTGATCTTTTGTAGCCGTTTGGCTTTCTTCTTGGAGGGCCTGTCCTCTCTAGTGCCTGGGGCATGCCTCTTTGCTCTTTGTATAGTTTTTCTTTGGTTATAATACTTACCTTATCCAAAAAAAAAAATCTCACTAGGTCGAATCTGATCTGATTCTTTTTTTTTTGGGATTTTTGACACTAATAACTTAATAACAATGTTAAACACGTCCTAGTAACTTAGAATTAACAACTAAACACTTGATTAAAGCAAAGAAAACAAAAGCCCCAATTTTGACCTAAGTAGCCAAAGATCAACTCAAAGAAATACTCATGATCAATCAAAAACACTCAAAGACATAATATTATTCATGCTATTTTGATCACAAATCAACAAGAATCAGCAAGAAACAACAAGATCCTACAATGGCCGAATCAAGATGGAAGTAAAACCTTGGTGCCGAAACTAAATCAACAAAGAACAAAGATGGAAACACAATCCAACAACACATAAAGATAGGAAAATCAGACCTTGGAACCCTGAGCTCTGATACCAAATGACAAGAAACTCACTTGGGTTGGAAACCAAGAAAACCCCCAAGCATCTTTCTTAAAACCCCAAGAACTTTGAATACTGATTTTGGAGGAACAAAACCCAACCAAGATCAGCCCCTAACCACCATGAAACTCACGTCCATGATAACCACAAGCATGAAATCAGATTGTATTTTGCTAGAAATGGAGACGCCACTAAGTTGCCAAGCTTAGATAAGTCAATTTGAACTTGAAAGGGGGAATCCCTCCCTCAACAAGGTTTCGGCCATAGCCATGGAAAGCATCAAGATTTTCTCTCTTTCAAAATGTTGTATATTACGTTGGTTGTCTCAAAAATACAAAGAAGAGTCCTATAACAAGGGTTACAAGAGAGTAAAAATACTAAAATTACCCTAGAGCTAAAATTACCAAAATCCCTAAGTCAAACACCTCAACCACGACCATTAAGGTCCTTTTGCACCTAAATAAACCTAAAACAAAGATTAGAAGCTAATCTCACTTAAGCTAATTGAGGTGCTTACATGCTATAGTAAATTGACGTGCTTCCGGCTAAGTAGAGTTCTAAGCATAATTAAGCCTAATGGCATAGTCAACCATGCTAATTACATCATAAATAAAGTCAACATGTCGAGCAAAAATGACAAAAATGCCCCCATTTAGCCGCATTCAACATAGTCCCAAAATAGGTCAAAAGGGTGCTGGTACTGAAGCTGCTCTGCTATGCTTCAGTCTGAGCTGATCTGGGTCAAATGAAATATCTTGGGGACCTCTCTGGTTATGCCCATATGTGTCTCTGGTGTGCACTTGACTTGGTTGCTGCAACTCGTCACATAGCTCTGAGCTAGTCCCGCAAAGGCCTCTCTAATCTTCTTTGCTCTTTGGTGTGTGATTGGACCTGTTGGCAAGTGCATGGGTTCTTCCAAGTTGTTAGCTGCATCCTGTAATGTCTCTGGTGTGGTTGGAATCATGTCACAATGTCAAGCTAATGATAGCTCACGCAAATCAGCAAGCACTTGTTAATTCATGCTTCAACATAAGAACATCAACCATCTTACTCACGTAAATATGTGTAACAAAGCAACCAGACTTGTCTCACAAAGTTTACAACACACAAGCTCAAGTAAACTTCAAGAGTAAGTCACGGCCTCATCAATCCATAAGCATTTCATTTTGTTTCAACACTCATTCACTCAAATGCCTCACCACAGCACTCAAACACACTTGTTTTCCTCACACTTCACAAGATTACAACAACTTCACAAAGATTGCATACAAGCTAGATCACGCAAATGCTAGGAGTAATAAAGTGCAATCTGATTTTCTCAAAGTAGATATGAACAATACTTATTGAAAACAAGCTAAGTGACATGCATATGGCAAGAACAAAGCAATGGTGGTTGGTGATGGTTCTTCATTGGCCGAATCTGACCTGGTGCATTTTTTTTTTGATTTTTGAAACTAATAACTTAATAACAATGTTAAACACGTTCTAGTAACATAGAATTAACAACTAAACACTTGATTCAAGCAAAGAAAACAAAAGCCCCAATTTTGACCAAAGATCAACTCAAAGAAATTCTCATGATCAATCAAAAACCCTCAAGGGCAAAATGTTATTTACTTTATTTTGAACATAAATCAACAAGAATCAGCAAGAAACAACAAGATCCTACAATGGCCGAATCAATATGGAAGTAAAACCTTGATACTGAAACTAAATCAACAAAGAACAAAGATGATAACACAATCAAACAACACATAAAGATAGGAAAATGAGACCTTGGAATCCTGAGCTCTGATTCCAAATGACAAGAAACTCACTTGGGTTGGAAACCAAGCAAACCCACAAGTATTTTTCTCAAAACCCCAAGAACTTTGAATACTGATTTTGTATGAACAAAACCCAACCAATATCAGCCCCTAACAACCATGAAACTCACATCCATGATAACCACAAGCATGAAATCATATTGTATTTTGCTAGCAATAGAGATGCCACTAAGTTGCCAAGCTTAGATAAGTCAATTTGAAATTGAAAACGGGAATCCCTAACTCAGAAAGAATTTAGACATAGCCAAAGCTTAAAAGCTTTAAATTTTGATGAAAATGTCGTGAATATCATCCCAAATAAGAAGAAAACAAAGTTTAAATAAGTTACAAAGAGAAACCCTAAAGGTGTTAATGGACAAAAATATCCCTAAAGTGAAATTACCAAAAGACCTAAAAACTACCCAAAGCTTTCACTCAAGCACGTCCCTAAAAGTCTTTTCCCTCCTAAAGTAGCTTAAAACTATGATTAGAAACTAATCTAACTTAAGCTAATTTGAGGTGCTTGCATCAAATAGTAAATTGACGTGCTTACTCAATAAGGAAGGTTCTAAGTATAATTAAGCCTAATGGCATAGTCAACCATGCTAATTACATCATAAATAAATTCAACATGTCGAGCATAAATGATAAAAATGCCCCCATTTGGCCGAATTCAACATAGTCCCAAAATAGGTCAAATCGGGTCAAAAGGGTGCTGGTGCTGAAGCTGATCTGCTATGCTTCAGTCTGAGCTGATCTGGGTCAAATGAAATAGCTTGGAGACCTCTCTGGTTATGCCCATATGTGTCTCTGGTGTGCAATTGACTTGGTTGCTGCAACTGGTCACATAGCTCTGATCTTCTTTGCTCTTTAGCATGTGATTGGACCTGTTGACAACTGCATGGGTTCTTCCAAGTTGTTAGCTGCATCCTGTAATGTCTCTGGTGTGGTTGGACTCATGTCATTCCATCTCTGTGTAATAATCCTCAACAATCTTGGTCCCCTGATACAGATGCTGTAATTTTTGATATAACTATCTATAGTAATGGCTGGGTATAAACCTCTTTCTCATGAGACCTCTAAGTTCCTCCCATGTTTGAATTGGTCTCTCATAATTTCTCCTCCGAGTAGAAACAATCTGATCCCACCAAATCATAGCATAATTCGTAAACTCAATTGCTGCCAAATTGATCTTCTTCTCGTCTGAGTAGTGATGACAGTTGAAAATCAGCTCAATTTTCCTTTCCCATTCTAAGTAAGCCTCGGGATCATTTTTACCCTGAAAGGTTGGTATCTTGATCTTGATGCTACCTAGATCACCCTCTACATCTCATCTTCTATCATATCTCATCCGATCATAATCCCCTCGTCTGTCATCAAATGCACCTCTTCCATCAAATCGTCTTTCCCTCCTATCATTCCTCCTATCAAACCTCCTATTAGGCCTCCTATCATGCCCAGATTGAAATCTCTCTTCCACATCATCAAGACCATCAGAATCATCAAACTCATTTTCAGCTTCCTCTTCATCTGGTGGACATACTGTTGTGGTACTCGTCGAGATGGCACATTATGAGGTGGTGGTATATGCTAGGTGGTGATGCTCTAGGACCACTACCAGTTTGAATACTCTCTAAACTCTTGGACAATATCTCCAAAGTAGTATTCATGTTCTCCATCATATCTGTAAATTTTCTATCCAAAACCTCAAGCTTTTCATCAATGGTTAGACCTGCCATCTCAACACTAAACAAACAGATTAGAAATAACAAGTAAAGCAAATATATAAATCATCACAATCTCACGTGTTTACACTCGAATGATATCACTCCACTCATGTTTGCACTTGTTGACTTTTACCCGATACTGTGCTCACAATCACTGCCTTTTACCACTCTTGAGTTCTTCCTCAATTCAAGTATGAATCACACTCAATCCAAGAATACAAAACCAAGTGTAGTCCTGAAGCCAGCATGAAACACAAAGACCCATTAATGTATATATATGACAGGTGGAAAATGCGAATAAGAATAATAATTACGAAGACTCAATTAATAATACTTAAGCTAGAGTATTTGGAATAAGGAAATAAACAATTAGCACGATGAGAAACAAATAAGCATGCAAATTCAAGGTCGTATGCAAATTCGGGAGAAAATTTGGCACCTTTATAGAAATTTTGACGGAATACCCTTCACAGACACCCAAATGGTAATATGAAACAAACTAAATTTAACCAAATTTTTCTACTTTTTTACTCTTTTTTTTATTTTTATTTTTATTTTTTTTTTGCTCAAGTGATCACTGCCACCCAAGTCCCAAAAAAAAGGCTAAGTATCAACTCACTGATGTTCAAGTCCGATATGAAACAAGATTCAAAGTCTAGTGCTTTAAGAAGTCTAGTGATGATGTTCAACTCACTTATGTTCTTTTCTTTTTCCTTCTGTTTTTTTTTTTTTAATTATTCACTACGTTTTCAGGAATAATTCACACAGCCGTTTATGAAC
Source organism: Zanthoxylum bungeanum (assembly GCA_019454045.1). Classification (NCBI taxonomy): domain Eukaryota; kingdom Viridiplantae; phylum Streptophyta; class Magnoliopsida; order Sapindales; family Rutaceae; genus Zanthoxylum; species Zanthoxylum bungeanum. The sequence goes on from SKCR01017097.1 coordinate 120,458, forward strand.
ATGCTTATTTCTTCAACATATGCTAAATAACAGAATGTAAAAGACGAACTGTATGAAGAACACAACATAAACCCAGATCCAGAAATAAACAAATATGACGAACTGATATGAAGAACACAACAAAACCCAGATTGTTGTGTTCTGTTGACTATGATAGGTTGATGAGGTTAGGCATCTCTGCTTGTTCGCGCTGTATTCTCTGTGGTTGTTCGAGTGAGGACATTGATCATCTTTTCTTCCAGTGCCTCTTCTCTTCGAGGGTCTGGTCGTCTGTTCTGGCTATGTGTGGCTTAGATTGGAGACGCCGGGATTGGCGTCAGACTATTGAGTGGTTATGTCAGTTCTCCGATGCTTCTTTACGTCACCTTCTGGTTCGGCTGTCTGTTGCAGCGTCAGTCTACCATATTTGGAGGGAGAGGAATGCTCGCACTCATGATTTTCCTCTTCGGCCTGTTTCTGCTCTTCTTTATGATATTGTTTTTGATGTTTGGAATCGTGCTAGCTTTTTACGTAAGGTGAAACCATCTTATGACAATAATGGCTTCACCTTTCGTGGCATTTGCCCGATGACATCTTCTGTTGATTTTTTCTTGTAGCCTTTCGGCTTTCTTCTAGGTGGGCTTGCCCTCTCTAGTTGCCTGGGGTATGCCCCTTTGCTCTTTGTATAGTTTTCTTTTGGTTATAATACTTACCTTATCCAAAAAAACAAAACCCAGATTCATAAATAAACAAATATGATGAACTGATATAAAGAACACAACAAAACCCAGATTCTACAGAAGAATTTCATAACAAGGTATTAACCCAGAAACAATTAAACGAAAACAGAAACAAGATCCAATAAGAACTGAAACGAAAACAACAAAGAACGAAAATTAAAACAGAATCAAACAACAAATTTAGATGGGAAATCAGACCTTGGAACCCTGAGCTCTGATACCAAATGACAAGAAACTCACTAGGATGCGAAATCCAGCAAACCCCTAGTATTTTTCTTTAAGCCCCAAGAACCTCAATCAATGATTTTGTAATAACAAAACCCATCCAAGATCAGCCCTAAATCACCATGAAACATTGCCCATGATAACTCAAAACATGAAATCAGTGTGTTTTGCTAGCAAATGGAGATGCCACTAAGTTTGCTAAACTTAGATAAGTCAATTCAAACTTGAAAAGGGGAATCTTTCCCTTACAATAAATTCGGCCATAGCCAAAGCAAAAGCTTATATGTTTTCTTACAAATTTTGTGGTTAACCTAAAATGAAGAAGAAGGCAAGCTTAAATAGTGTTACAAAAAGAAACCCTAAGAGCATAAAGACAACAATGCCCCTAAATACGAAATTATAAAAATACCAAAGTCTTTAAGTCTTCAAAGGCCTATACAGCTTCAATCAGAATTGATTTTGGCCAAGAGAAATGTCTTTGGGCCCTCTCCATCGAAGCCCACATGTGACTCTATTTGTTTATTGCAATCGGCCATAAAACTCCGAACTAATCCCGCCATTGCTTCTCTAAGTCTTTTGGTCTTCTGTCTTGTAATTGGCCATTCTAGTACTTGTAATGGGTCTATTGTATTGTTGGCCATGTCCTTTGATGCTCCATGAGTGGTCTGGATCATGTCACAAGGGGTGTAGTATGATCATAGATGGGGGTAGTAGTACTAATGTTGCTAGCACAGCTTTGATTGAGCGATTGGGGTTGAGTTGCTTGAGACACCCAAAGCCTTACAAGTTGCAGTGATTAAATGATTATGGGGAAATAAGTGTGACAAAGTAAGTGTTGTGGAGGTTTACCATTGGACCATACACAGATGATGTCCTATGTAATGTGTGATACCGATGCATGCATGACATATTCTTTTGGGCAGACCGTGGCAGTTTGATAAGAAGGTTACTCATGATGGGTTCAAGAACAAGTACTTTTTTCAGCATAAGGGAAAACCCATTACATTATACCCACTTACACCTGCACAAGTCCATGAAGATCATGTTAAGTTGCAACTTGAGTGTGACAAAGAGAGAGCGAAGGGAAACACCTCCTTGGGTGAGACTAGTGAGAGTGCTATATCTGGTGAGAAAAATAAGGCCAAGGCTATGGGAGTTCCCAAGGGGAGTGTGAGTGAACATGAGAGGGAAACAAAAGGGAGAGTTAAAAAGAGTTTCTACATGGGTGAGGGTGAAGCGAGGAAAGCGTTCAAGGCGAGCAAGCTCATGCTATTGTTAGTCTATAAGGATCCTCATATTTATTTTACTAACACTGAGCCTTTGCTTCCTGTGTCTATTTCATCTCTTTTGCAGGATTATAGTGACGTACTGACAGATGACATACCTAGTGGGCTTCCACCTATTAGAGATTGAGCACCAGATAGACTTCATACCTGGAGCAGTCATTCCTAATAGACAGGCTTATAGGAGCAATCCCGAGGAGACGAAGGAGCTACAAAGGTAAGTACGAGAGTTGATGGACAAGAGGTGTATGTAAGGGAAAGCATGAGTCCTTGTGCAGTACCAGTGCTTCTAGTTCCTAAGAAAGATGGGATGTGGCGTATGTGCGTTGATTATCGAGCTATTAACAATATTATGGTAAAGTATCGTCACCTCATTCCTAGACTAGATGACATGTCGGATGAATTTCATGGTTCCAAAATTTTTAGTAAGATTGATTAAAGAGTGGATACCATCAAATTCGCATGAGAGAGGGAGATGAGTGGAAAACTGCATTTAAGACTAAGTATGGCTTGTATGAATGGTTAGTTATGCCATTTGGTCTTTCAAACGCATCTAACACATTTATGAGATTGATGTATCATGTTATGCGTTCATTTTAGGTAAGTTTATTGTGGTTTATTTGATGACATCTTAGTTTACAGTAAAACAGTAGATGAGCATGTTATATATTTGAAGCATGTCCTTGATGTCTTAAGGCAGGAAAAACTATATGCTAACTTTGATAAGTGCACTATTTGTATGGATATAATTGTTTTCCTTGGATTTTTTATGAGTGCAGATGGCATCGAGGTAGATTTGGAAAATGTGAAGGTATTTCAGGATTGGCCAACACCAACAACAGTGACAGAAGTAAGAAACTTCCATGGATTAGCAAAGACTTCAGTAGTATTGCAGCACCACTAACCGAAGTAGTGAAGAAGACTGTTGGCTTCAAATGGGGTGAAGAGCAGGAGCGTGTATTCCAGGATCTGAAAATGAAGTTGTGCAATGCACCAGTCTTGGCACTACCTAACTTTGAGAAGACATTTGAGATTGAGTGTGACGCATCCAGGATAGGCATTGGAGCGGTTCTTATACAAGAAAAGTGACCAATAGCATACTTTAGTGAGAAGCTGAATGGAGCAGTGAGGTACCCCACATATGACAAGGAGTTGTATGCGCCAGTGAGAGCCCTTCAGACTTGGCAACATTATTTGTGGCCTCGAGAGTTTGTGATCCATACAGATCATGAATCATTGAAACATCTGAAGGGCCAAGGTAAGTTGAATAAACGACACACAAAATGGTTGGAGTTTGTTGAGACATTTCCATATGTAATCTGTTACAAACAAGGTAAGGAATATATTGTCGTCGATGCACTATCGCGAAGGTATGCTTTACTTACTTCATTGAGTGCAAGAATGCTTGGGTTTGAATTTATTAAAGAACTTTATGCTAGTAATATTGACTTTAGTGCTATCTATGCTGCATGTGAAAAGTCTGCTTTTAGTAAATTCTACCAACATGATGGGTTTCTGTATAGGAAGAATAGATTATGCATTCCTATTTGTAGTATGCGTGAGTTGTTAGTGAGGGAAACACATGAGGGAGGTTTAATGGGGCACTTTGCCATTGCCAAAACCTTAGGGGTATTGAGTGAATATTTTTATTAGCCTAAAATACGAAAAGATATTGACCGTTTGTGTGATAAATACTTAACTTGTAAACATGCTAAATCTAAGATTATGCCTCATGGGTTGTATACACCATTGCCTATACCTAGTGAGCCATGGTTAGATGTATCGATGGACTTTATCTTGGGTTTACCTAGGACTAAGAAGGGTAGAGATTCCATCTTTGTAGTAGTTGATAGGTTCAATAAGATGGCACACTTTATAACATGTCATAAAACTGATGATGCCACTAACATTGTTGACTTATTCTTTAGAGAAGTAGTACGACTCCATGGGATTCCACGGAGTATAGTTTCAGATCGTGATGTCAAATTCCTTAGTCACTTTTGGAAAGTTTTATAGGGTAAGTTGGGAACTAAACTTTTGATTCTACTACTTGCCACCCCAAGACTGATGGCCAGACCGAGATTGTTAATAGGAATTTGACTCAGTTATTGCGTACTATTATCAATAAGAACTTAAAAACCTGTGAGGATTGTTTGCCTTTTGTTGAATTTACATATAATCGTAGTATTCATTCCTCTACATCTTACTCACCATTTGAAATTGTTTATGGCTTTCAGCCACTAACTCCATTAGATTTGTTACCTTTGCCTGTTGATGAGCATGCGGGGCTAGATGGAAAAAGGAAAGCTGATTTGGTGAAGCATATACTTGAGAAAGTAAGAGAGCAGATACAACGAAAGAATGAGCAATATGCTTCTCATGCTAATAAGGGAATAAAGCGTGTGGTATTTCATACTGTAGATTGGGTTTGGGTACACATGCGCAAGAAGAGATTTCCTGAACAACGTAAATCTAAGCTACAACCGAGAGGGGATGGTCCATTTCAAGTTTTGGAACGGATGAATGACAATGCATACAAGCTGGATTTACAAGGTAAGTATAATGTGTCTGCTACATTTAATGTTTCTGACTTAACTCCTTTTGATGCAGGACAGATTCGAAGTCGAATCCTTTTCAAGAGGGAGGGGATGAAATAATCCCGACTGCTCGTGTAGCATCAAAGGATATGGCCAACAATACAATAGACCCACTACAAGTACTAGAAAGGCCAATTACTAGGCAGAAGACCAAAAGACTCAGAGAAGCAATGGCGGGATTAGTTCAGAGTTTTATGGCCGATTGCAACAAACAAATAGAGAAGCATGTGGGCTTCAATAGAGAGGGCCCAAAGCCACTTCACTTGGCCCAAATCAGCTTTGAATAAAGCTTCCTAAGCATTTGAAGACTTAAAGACTTGGTATTTTTGTAATTTCGTATTTGGGGGCATTGTTGTCTTTATGCCTTTAGGGTTTCTTTTGTATCACAATTTAAGCTTTCTTTATTTTTCATTTTTGGACAATCAACGAAATTTGTAAAAACTCAAAAGCTTAAAGTTTTGGCTATGGCCGAATTCTTGTAAGGGAGGGATTTCCCTTTTCAAGTTTGAATCGACTTATCTAAGTTTGGTAAACTTAGTGGCGTCTCCATTGCTAGCAAAACAGTACAGGGATTCATCTTAAAGGTTCTCAAGGGCAAGTTCTTCGTGGGTCTTCTTTGTGGCCTTGGAAGGGTTTTGTTCCTACAAAATCAAATTCGCTGTTCTTGAGGTTCTGTCCGTTGCTTAGGGTTTTCTTGGATTTTGAATCTAAGTGGGTTTCTTGTCAAAGTGGGTATAGTGTAATGGGTTTCTCTTTATGCTGAAATGAATACGTATTCTTGAACCCATTATGAATCACCTTCTTATCAAACTGCCATGGCCTCCCAAAAGTATATGACCCGCATGCATCAGAATCACATCACATAGAACATCATCTGTGTAAGGCCCAATGGTAAAACTCAATAATACCTGCTTCGTTACCTTCACTTCAGCACAATCATTTAACCACTGCAACTTGTAAGGCTTGGGGTGCTTCAAGCAACTCAACCCCAATCTCTCAATCAAAGCCGTGCTAGCCACATTGATACAACTGCCTCCATCTATGATCATACTACAACACTTACCATTCACACGGCATCTGGTGTGGAATATGTTCTCCCTCTGCTGACCACTCTCATCCTTAACAACTTGTGCTATCAAAGCACGCTTAACAACTATGGATAAGTTATCTAAAGGGTATGCATCTCCCTCGTGGTCACTAGCATCTTCTAACTCTAGCATCTCATCCTCAACCTCATCATCTATAGAGTACACATCTCCGCTCTTGTCAATCACTAAGGTGCGCCTATTTGGATATTGTGAAGCATAGTGTCTCATGCCTAAACACTTGAAACACTTGACATCCTTAGTTCTCGTAGTTGTACTCTCAGGTTTAAGTCTAGGCTTACTCGATTTTGCAGCCTCTTTACCCTTGCCACTAGGTTCGGCCCTAGGCTTGTTAAAGCCTCCACTGAAATCACCCCTAGGCTTGTTAAAGCCTCCATCTCGCTTCTCATTCGGAACTCATTTCCCCTTCCAAGTAGAAGTAGTAGTCTGAGTACCAAATCTGGATGTGGCCTTCTTCTTTAGTTGCCTCTCTACCTTGATAGTCATGTGAAACATGTCCTCCAAATCAACATAATGATGTAACTCGACCATGTTGGCAATCTCTCTATTAAAGCCTCCAAGAAATCGTGCCATAGTAGCCTCTGCATCCTCACCTACATTTGCTCTGATTATAGCAACTTCCATCTCTGTGTAGTAATCCTCAACACTCTTGGTACCCTGATACAGATGTTGTAGCTTCTGATACAACTCACGGTAGTAATGGCTCGGAATGAACCTCTTCCTCATAAGACTTTTGAGTTCTTCCCAAGTATGAACTGGTTTCTCATAGTTTCTTCTCGAGTAATAACAAGCTGATCCCACCATATCATGGCATAATCAGTAAACTCAATAGCTGTCAGATTGATTTTCTCTCATCTCAGTAGTGATGGCAATTGAATATCAGCTCAATCTTCTTCTCTCATTCCAAATAAGCCTCGGGATCAGTCTTCCTCTGAAAGGTTGGTATCTTGATTTTAATGCTACCTAGATCTTCATCTAAGTCCCCTCGTCTACCATAACCTCTTCGATCATAATCCCCTCGCCTATCATCAAATGCACTTCTATAATCAAATCGTCTATCCCTCCTATTATGTCTCCCATCAAACCTCCTATCACACCCTCTACCAAACCCCCTACCATGGCTCCGATCTTGTCTAGGATGAAACCTCTCCTCAACATCATCAAGATCATCAAAATCATCAAAGTCATTCTCGGCTTCTTCTTCATCTGATGGTATAAGTTGCGGTTGTACTCGTCGTGGTGGCACATTATGAGGTGGTGGTACATTATGAGGTGGTAGTCCATTATGAGGTGGTAGTACATTCTGAGGTAGTGATGCGCTGGGAACACTGCCCGACTGAATACTCTCTACACTCTTGGACAACCTTTCCAATGCAGTATTCATATTCTCCATCATATCTGTAAACTTTCTATCCATAACTGCCAGCTTCTCTGACCACACATAAAGATAGGAAAATCAGACCTTGGAACCCTGAGCTCTGATACCAAATGACAAGAAACTCACTAGGCTTGGAAACCAAGAAAACCCCCAAACATCTTTCTCAAAACCCCAAGAACTTTGAATACTGATTTTGTATGAACAGAACGCAACCAAGATCAACCCCTAACCACCATGAAACTCACGTCCATGATAACCACAAGCATGAAATCAGATTGTATTTTGCTAGCAATAGAGACGCCAATAAGTTGCCAAGCTTAGATAAGTCAATTTGAACTTGAAAAGGGGAATCCGTCCCTCAGCAAGGTTTCGCCCATAGCCATGGAAAGATCAAGTTTTTCTCTCTTTCAAATGTTGTATATTACGTTCATTGTCTCAAAAGTACAAAGAAGAGTCATATAATAAGGGTTACAAGAGAGTAAAAAGACTAAAATAACCCTAGAGTAAAATTACCAAAAGCCCTAAGTCAAGCACCTCAACCACGACCATTAAGGTCCTTTTGCACCTAAATAAACTTAAAACAAAGATTAGAAGCTAATCTCACTCAAGCTAATTGAGGTGCTTACATGCTATAGTAAATTGACGTTCTTCTGGTTAAGTACAGATCTAAGCATAATTAAGCCTAATGGCATAGTCAACCATGCTAATTACATCATAAATAAAGTCAAAATGTCGAGCCAAATGACAAAAATGCCCCTATTTGGCCGAATTCAACATAGTCCCAAAATGGGTGAAATCGGGTCAAAAAGGTGTTGGAGCTGAAACTGCTCTGCTATGCTTCAGTCTGAGCTGATCTGGGTCAAATGAAATAGCTTGGGGACCTCTCTGGTTATGCCCATATGTGTCTCTGGTGTGTACTTGACTTGGTTGCTGCAACTGATCACATAGCTCTGAGCTAGTCCCGCAAAGGCCCTCTGATCTTCTTTGCACTTTGGCGTGTGATTGGACCTGTTGGCAACTGCATGGGTTCCTCCAAGTTGTTAGCTACATCCTGTAATGTCTCGGTGTGGTTGGACTCATGTCACCAAAACTCATTAGATGATCATGGGTACAAAGTTCACCCCGAATAGTCATCCAAAGTAGAAAACAATGGCGCAGAATAGCTTTACTAAACCAAACAACCCGGTGCCAGTGTATCAAAGTGCCCCTCATCCCCATCGCATTCCAAGCGCTAGACACAGGAAACCTCCCTCTAATGTCGTCCTCCCAAACCAACGCATCCTCCCTCAAACAAGAAGGATCTGAAAGAAAAGGCCGAGCTAGCTCAAAAGGGCTACTGACCTAGCATGGAGTCAACGCCAAGAAGAGTTAGTGATAATAGTAGAAACTGTAGCTATCCTATCCAAGCCAGAGTCATATATAACTCTCACACCTAATTGTAACCTATTTAAACTTTATATATTCTTATTCTTAACATAATACACGACTTTTGAAAGGAAAAACTGAAGCTTTTAAGCTTATGGTTATGGACGAACACCTTGTGAGGAAGTCCTATTTTCAAGTTCAAATCAACTTATCTAGGTATGGTAAGCTTACTAGTGTCTCCATTGCTAGAAAATTTCATGCTTTAAGTTATCCTGAGCGAGGTTTCATGGTGGTTTAGGGTTGATCTTCGACGGATTTTGTTCCTATAAAATCATTTATTAATGTTTGTGTGGAAGAAAGAATACTTAGGGTTTGCTTGATTTTGAACACAATTGAGTTTTTTGTTACATTTCCCCTTCCATGCAGAAGTAGCCTGAGTACCAAATCTGCATGTGGATTTTTTCTTGAGTTGCCTCTCTACCTTGATAGCCATGTGAAGCATATCCTCTAAATAACCATAATGATGCAACTCCATCATGTTGGTAATCTCTCTATTCAACCCCCTAGAAACTGTGACATAATAGCCTCTGTATCCTCAACTACATTTTCCCTGATCATGGAAACTTCCATCTCTGTGTGGTGGTCCTCAATATTTTTGTTCTCTGATACAGATATTGTAGTTTTTGATAAAACTCCTGGTAGTAATGGCTGGGTGTGAACCTCTTTCTCATGAGACCTATAAGTTCTGCCCATGGCTAAACCGGCCTCTCATAGTTTCTCCTCCGAGTAGAAATAATCAGATCCCACCAAATTATAGCATAATCAGTAAACTCAATTGCTGCCAAATTAATCTTCTTCTCGTCAGAGTAGTGATGACAATTAAAAATTAGCTGGATTTTCTTTTCCCATTCTAAGTAAGCCTCGAGATCATTCTTACCTTGAAAGGTTAATATCTTGATCTTTTTGGATAAAGTAAGTATATTAACCAAATATGTACAAAAGCAAAGGGACATAACCCAGACAACTAGAGAGGACAAGCCCTCCTAGCCAAAGAGCCAAAAGGCTACAAACAAAACAAGACCATCAGAAGATGTCATCAAGCATGTGCCAGGAGAGGTGAAGCCATTTATTATCATAAGATGGTTTCACCCTCCGCAATAAACTATCGCGAGTCCGAACAGAAAACACAATGTCACTGAGTAGAATACGAACAGGGCGATGAGGCACATCATGAGTGCGAGCATTTCTCTTCCTCCAGATGTAGTAAACTGACGCAGTAAACAAAAGCCAAACAAGAAGATGACATAATGAGCCGTCGGTGAACTGATACATCCACTCAACAGTGTGCAACCAAACTCGAGAACTCCAAGATAACCCACACATGGCCAATATAGTCGTCCAAACCCGCGAAGAGAATGAGCATTGGAAGAAAATGTGATCAATATCCTCACCTGAACAACCATAGAGGACACATCTTGAACAAGCAGAGAAACCAAAACTCATCGTCGATCCTGAGTATAAAGGCCACTCTGAATAGTCAACCAAAGGAATGACGCGAAATAGCCTTACGAAACCAAACAACCCGATACCAATGCATCAAAGTGCAATTCATCCTCATAACATTCCAAGCACTGCTCACTGAAAACATCCCTCTATCGTCATCATCCCTCAAACTGGTAGGATCCGACAGAAGGGATCGGGCCAACTCAAAGGGCAACAAACTTAGCCAGAGGCCAACGCTAAGAAGAGTCTAAGATAATAGTAGCTAATGTAGCTATCATATCCAAGCCATAGTCATAAATGACTTTCTCACCCAAAGTATCCACAATCGGACATAGCGGATGCCAGTTATCAAACCACAGTAACGTCTTCTCACCATTCCCAATCCCAAACCTCATCCTCCGATGAGCCCAAGAACGAAGCTCCAAAATATTCCGCCAGTTCCACGAACAATCTCCAGGACACAACACATCCCAAAAGCTACGCCCACGAAGCAGGTAAGACTGAATCCAATTTGACCAAGAAGAGACCTGACCAAAGCAAAGAAACCATAAATGCTTAACAATTGCCGCTCTATTCCAAGTTTCCAAACTCTTAAATCACTATCTTGATGCTTCATAAATCACCATCTATATCTCCTCGTCCACCATAACCCCTCCGATCATAATATGCACATCTACCATCACCCCATGTTCCTTTCATCATGCCTTTTATCATGCCCTGGCTAAAATCTCTTCTCCACATCATCAAGCTCCTCAAAATCATCAAACTCATTTTCAGCATCAGTTTTATGACATGCAATGAAATGTGCTATCTTACTAAACTTATCAACCATAATAAATATAGAATCCCTGCCCCTTTTTGTCCTAGGCAAACCTAATACAAAATCAATCGATATATCGACCCAATGTTCATTAGGCATAGGTAAAGGAGTATATAAACTATGAGACATCAATTTAGATTTAGCCAGTTTACATGTTATACACATATCATAAATACGCTCAACATCACATTTCATTCTAGGCCAATAAAAGTGCTCATCCAAAACAGCTAATGTCTTACTAATACCAAACCACCCCCATGATCTTCTTTCCCAAGCAATTCACGCATATTACAAGTAGGAATACACAACTTGTTCATCTTAAATATGAATCATCATGTATATATAATTAGAACTTTCCAAATGAAGATTTTGTACATGTAACATAAATCTCAGCAAAATTAGAATTACATGCATAAAGTTCCATAATCAAGTCAAATCTCAACATTCTAGCAATCAAAGTAAGTAGAACATATATGCGAGTTAGTGATAAGCTACTATGTTTTCCTTACTTTGCTTGTAACGTACAACATGATCCAAGCTACATATAGAGAATCAAAGGACATGACCTCAATATAATGGAGCCATTGCAAGTCAACCAGATGGACGCACCGGCAATCTTGAAGTCAATTACATTTTGACGGATAAACCGATTCAAGCCCGACACCAAGTATTCGAGTTACACAAAGCTTAATGGGCTTGAGACACAACTTTTGGGCATTGTAACATGAAGCCCACGAAAATTTGGAGCTTTTGTGTCAAGGAGATAATTTGATCATGGCTTTGATAAACTTGCCACCTTTGTTGGATTTTTGTGAATTGTGTTGTTTTTCCTTTATTGACTTTTTTGCAAAGTTTTTGATTAAGTTTTTATTACTTAAGACTTTTATGGTAAGTTATCTAGGTTTTTAAATGACTATTAAGGGGCCTTTAAATTGCCATTAGTTAGCCATTAAAGATATTTTGGTCTTTCACCCATTAGGGATTATTTCATTGTAATATCTATGGTAACTTGTCTTCCTTAATGAAATAATCACCCATTTTAAAGTTGTTTATTGCATTTTATTTTGTTTGTTTTGCTCAAATACTAGTAAAATATTAGGTTTTTTTTGACTAGTACCTGCCATCTCAAAGCTTCAACAAACAGATTAGGAGTAACAAATATGTGAAAAAGCCTTCCCCAAAAACCCTAAAATGCTCTCTCCTCACCCTTCCCCCGTGATTCCCTTCCCTGTTTATTTTCAGCCTTGCGCCTTAATTTTTTTCTGCTTTCTTCGTCCAACCCATTTACTTCACTATTTTTTCCTTTCCTTCTCAACCTTTTTTCTCTCCTTTACTTTATATTCTCGGCCTTTCTTTCCTCGATGCCATCATCTGATTTCCCTGTGGTGGGGCCGTGTCTTCCCGGCGATGGTCGCACGGCCGTCAGGACTGTGTCTCGGGGTCTATCTTCTGCCCTTTTGACCACCGGTGCCTCTCAACCTGTGGAATCTAGCCTTGGACTTTTGGAGCCGTCGATGGGTATGCGTGTTCTGCCTTGCCCTTGGTTTGTTCGCCAGTTCAATCGATGTTGCCGAGTGAGCAGTCACCCGTTTCTGGATTTGCTGGTTGCGTCCCTTCGGTCCATGGCAAGTTGGGTTTCTCCTTGGCAATGAGGGTGGTTCTAGTGGTGGTGGCCATTCTGTTTCAGATGCTAATGTTGTTGTGGCCAGTGGAAGTCTGGGGAATGGTATGTTTTCTATTGTTGGGTCTGGCAGTGAGAGGGCCGGTCAGCCTGTTGGTGATGATGAACTGGTGTCCTCGGCTGGGGATGTTTTGACTGTTTTTGGTGCCGAGAATGGTCACTTGTGTTGCGTTGGTCAGGGGAGTGCTGCTGATGGTGTGTTAGGCATAGGTTATGGCTCGGTTAATGTGTGTCCTGGGCCTAATTTACTGTCGTCCAGCTCTGTGGCTTTGTGTGATTCTAATTCTGCCGAGGGACAGGGTGTTGGTCCGTTACTTAGATCTGGTGAGGCTGTTGATGCCTCGACAGTTAGTATTGTTAGTCCTATTGCTGTGAGTTCCAGTGCTCTCGGTAATGTTGGTCCTTCTTCTACCGTGGGGAATTTTGTGAAAGGAGTTAGTATTGGTTGTGTTGAAGAGAGGACATCCCATATTTCTCCCAATTCTTCTCGTTTGGGTGTTCCTAGCATAGTAAGTACTGCACCTGTTACTGCCCCCACTTTAGCTGCCGAGAGGTTAAATGGTCAAGCTCCGAAACTTCTGGGGTTGGAGGGCAATGGATTTGTATGTACTCTGAGTTAAAGTGGTGAAAGGGTCCAACTAACTAGATTCTCTTGATTCGACGTCCATGTCTACCTCATTACAGTTTGTTCAACCAAATGTTATTGACGGAAAGGTTAAACTGTACCCTCCTTTAGAGGTTGCTGAAGAGGGAAGTGTGTTTTGGCGCAGCACATTAGTTGGATATTTTGTGGGTAAACGACTTCCATTTCAAATTGTCAACTCTATTGCGCACAAGATTTGGGGAGGCTTGGTTTGCGGGAGGTTTTAACCTCAGATAATGGCTTCTTTTTGTTTAAATTTGATAGTTTTCAAGAAGCTTGTGCGGTGTTAGGATAGAGCCCCGTGACAGACCTTTTTAAAGTTCCGATGTGGGTTAGACTTTTTAATCTGTCTTTTGAGTTTTGGACTGCTAAAGGACTTAGTTGTGTGACCAGTGCAGTTGGTAGACCTCTCAATGCTGACCATATTACGCTTTCTAAGAAACGGCTCAGTTTTGCTCGAGTATGTTTTGAAATTGATGCTCGAAACCCCTTGTCGAGGAGATTGATTTCCAGTGTCCTAATGGTACTTAGGCACAAGTAAGGGTTGAGTTCGAGTGGGTTCCTGTCAAATGTACTACTTGTGAAGTTTTTGGTCATTCGTTGAAATCCTGCCCTAGGAAGGCTCCTAGTAATGAGAATAACAAGCCTTCTTAGTCCTGGGTTCCTAAGTCCTCTACTCCTGCTACGGGTATAGCTATTATGGCTGAGGCGGTTAAGGATAAGGAGGATGCTTAGATTTCGATCTCTAAGAAGAAGAGAGGTAAGGGAGCGACTTTGACCACTCCCGTTAGTTCAAGTGGTGATGTACTTAGGATGTTACGACTGACAGGGTTTTTATTTGGGTGAGTGCTCTACTAAGAGTTTGGAACAGGCTCCAGTAGTTCCTTCTATGCTCGCTGATTCGTCTGAGGCAATTATTATGGAGGCAGAGGGTAAGAGGGGGGATAGTGAATGTTCTCATATTTCATCACTGCATATCAAGGATCTTCCTAAGACTACTTTAGCTGAGATTCCGCCTACTGGGGTCTATGATTCGCCCCCTCCTAATGATAACAGTTTGGCTGTTAAGGCTAAAGATTCTTTGGAGGTAAAGAAATTGGTTTATGGTAACAAATCTAAGATGGGTTCGGGAGGTAAGAAGAGTCAAAAATGGAAATCCCCGAGATGGGGTAGAGGGCTTTGATCTGATTGGGTTGGCTCTTTTTTCCGATATGTTTTTATGATTTTTAGCTGTTGGAATATTCGAGGTCTAAATCTGCTTTTTTTGCAGGTCGGCGTATTAGCGACAATATTTTATTGTGCCAGGAATTGGTTCGGAATTATCATCGGAAAGGTGGTACCCTGAGATGTGCTCTTAAGATTGACTTGATGAAAGCTTATGACACTGTTCATGGGACTTTATGGTTGAGGTCTTGCGGACTGTTGGTTTTCCGGAGAGGATGGTGGTTTGGATTCAGGAGTGTATGACTTCTACAATGTTTTATGTGTCTATTAATTGAGAGTTACATGGTTTTTTCTCTGGGGGCCGTGGGCTGCGACAAGGTGATCCTATGTCTCCTTAAATTTTTGTTTTGGCTATGGAAGTTCTCTTTGGCTTACTTCATAATATGGCTCATGATCGAGGTTTCAAGTTTCATTGGCAGTGTTCTAAGGACTGCCTCACACATCTTTGTTTTGCGGATGACCTCATGATTTTTTGTAAGGCAGATGCCTCATTGGTCTCTCTGATCAATGATTGTCTTTGGCAGTTTAGTGGTTTATCAAGCGTCTCTCTGATCAAGGATTGTCTTTGGCAGTTTAGTGGTTTATCAAGCGTCTCTCTGATCAAGGATTGTCTTTGGCAGTTTAGTTGTTTATCAGGCTTAGTCCCAAATCCAGCTAAGAGTCATCTTTTCTCCTCCGATGTCTCTCTTAACCTTAAGGTCCAGTTGTTTCATGTTTTGGGTTTCCAATAGGGTATTCTTCCAGTGCAGTATCTGGGAGTTCTTTGATTTCTTCTAAGTTTCGGGCCTCATATATGTTGACTTCTCTTGTTGATCGTATTGTCAGGTGTGCCAAGAGTTGGAGTAGTAAGTTTCTTTCGTATGCGGGGCGACTTCAGCTAATAAAATCCGTTTGTTCTCCATTCAAGTTTATTGGTCTTTTTATTTATTCTTCCTAAGTCTGTTATTTTGAAGATGGAGACGACTCTCAGATCCTTCCTGGGAAGGTAGTGAGCTCACTTCTTCGAGGGCGAAAGTGGCTTGGAGTAGATTTTGTTTACCTCTAAAAGAGGGGGGTTGAGGCGATCAAGAGATTAGACACTTGGAATAGAGCGGCAAATGTTAAGAATTTATGGTTTCTTTGCTCTGTTCAGGTTTCCTGACATGAGTCCAACCACACCAGAGACATTATAGGATGAAGCTAACAACTTGGAAGAACCCATACAGTTGCCAACATGTCCAATCACACGCCAAAGAGCAAAGAAGATCAGAGAGGCCTTTGCGGGACTAGCTCAGAGCTATGTGACCAGTTGCAGCAACCAATTCAAGTGCACACCAGAGACACATATGGGCATAACCAGAGAGGTCCCCAAGCTATTTCATTTGACTGATATCAGCTCAGACTGAAGCAGAACAGAGCAGCTTCAGCACCAGCACCCTTTTGACCCAATTTGACCTATTTTGGGACTATGTTGAATTAGGCCAAATGGGGGCATTTTTGTCATTTGTGCTCGACATGTTGACTTTATTTATGATGTAATTAAGCTAGTTGACCAGGTCATTAGAGTTAATTATGCTTAGAACATTGCTTATTGAGTAAGCAAGTCAATTTACTATTTGACGTAAGCACCTCAAATTAGCTTAAGTTAGATTAGTTTCTAATCATTGTTTTAAGCTACTTTAGGTGGGAAAAGATTTTTGGGGACGTGCTTGAGTGAAAGCTTTGGGTAGTTTTTAGGTCTTTTGGTAACTTCACTTTAGGGATATTTTTGTCCATTCACACCTTTAGGGTTTCTGATATGATCTAGCCCGATAACAAAGCAAAAGACCCATTACAAGTACCAGAATGGCCAATTATGAGGTAGATGACCAAAAGACTCAGAGAAGCAGTGGCGGGATTAGTTCAGAGTTTTATGGTCGATTGCAACAAACAAATAGAGACGCGTGCGGGCTTCAATAGAAAGGGCCCAAAGCCACTTCACTTGGCCCAAATCAGGTTTGAATAAAGCTTCCTAGGCATTTAAAGACTTAAAGACTTGGTATTTTTATAATTTCGTATTTAAGGGCATTGTTGTCTAGCTTTTAGGGTTTCTTTTGTATCACTATTTAAGCTTTTTTTTTTTGATAAAGTAAATGTATTAACCAAAAGAAAACTATACAAGAGCAAATGGGCATACCCCAGACAACTAGAGAGGACAGGCCCTCCTAGAAGAAAAGCCGAGAGGCTACAAGCAAAATAAGATCAACAGAAGATGTCATCGGGCAAATGCCAGGATAGGTGAAGTCATTTATTGTCATAAGATGGATTCACCTTCCGTAAAAAGCTAGCACGAATTTGGGATTCACCTTCTGTTGTGTTGGTTTTCTCTTTATTGTTTAAATGATTTTGGTTGTTGGAACATTCGGGGTCTTAATGACCCTACTAAGCAGGCTGAAGTTCGAAGGTCTTTCCGTGATGAGAAGCTTTCACTTTGTGGACTGGTTGAGACTAAAGTTAAGGATGGTAATCTTCTACATGTGTCTCGTACTATTAATCCTTTTTGGAAGTTTGTTTTTTAATCAGGTGTTGTTCCTTTTGGAAGAATTTGGTATGTTGGAACCCCTCGGGAATCTCAGATCATTCTCCTATGGTGGTTACTCTGTTGAAGCTCCCTACAAGGAAGATTCCTTTTAAGTTTTTTGATTTTGGGCTGAGCACCCAGATTTTTTGTCAGTGGTAGCTAAAGCTTGGGATGTGGATATTTGTGTTACTCCAATGTTTCGGTTGTGCAAGAAATTGAAGAGTGTGAAGGTGGCGCTATGGAAGTTTAATTTAGATCACTTTTCTAATCTTTCTGGGAGGACCACATGTGTTAGAAAGAAGTTAGAGGGGGTGCAGAGTGCGCTACAAGAGTCTCATTTTGATCCTTTCTACTGGGTGAAGAGAGGTGAGATTGTCTTTGCTTTATGGAAATCCGAGTCAAGATGAGGAAAATTTCATGAGACAGAAATCCCGAGTTCAGTGGCTTAATCTTGGTGATCAGAATACAAAGTTTTTTTTCCAAGATATAAAGAATCATCATCAAAGAAGTAAGATAATCTATAACCACAAAGGATAATACTCATTTGGAGGATCCTATATTAGTCCAAGAGGAGATTGTGTCCTTTTATAGTACTCTGTTAGGGCCTCAGCCGAGTTTGCCAGACTTTGATCGAGATCTTCTTCACTCTACCATTACTCAGTTTGTTTCTGATGAGTAGAGAGAGGTCCTTAGCCGAGAGGTTTCAGAAGAAGAGATTAAGGCTGCACTGTTTTCTTTGAAAGATCATAAGGCTCCTGGACCAGATGGTTTTAACTCAAGTTTCTTTATGAAAGCCTGGTGTGTGGTAGGTGATGATGTTATTCATGCTATTCGCTCATTTTTTATCTCAGGGAAGCTCTTAAAACAGATGAATGCCACATCTATTGCTCTTATTCTGAATATCCCTAACCATTCTAAGGTCAAGGATTTTCGACCTATCTCTTATTGCAACACTATCTATAAATGTATCTCTAAGACTATTGCAAATCGGATTAAGATTGTTCTTCCTTCCGTGGTAAGCTCTAACCAATCTGCTTTGTGGCGGTCGACATATTAGTGACAATATCTTATTATGTCAGGAGTTGGTCGATACATTTTGTGTGATTTATTTTCTAAAACCCTAGTGAAGTCTGAAATCAGACCCCGAAATCATACCCTGAAACTCAACCTTTGAAATCAGACTCTAAAAACTTAGCATCTGAAAATCTGACTCTGAATTCAGACCTTGAAACTTAAATAAATGAAATCAGACCCTGACCAAAAGTCTATGAAATCATACCTTGAAAATCAACCTCTGAAATCATAACCTAAATCAACCTCTGAAATCAGTACCTTAATTAGCTATTGAAATCGGAACCTTAATCAGCTACTGAAATCAGAACCTTAATGAGCTTCTGAAGTCATAAAAAAAAGGACTTGATTGATAGTGATCACTTGAGTGAATATTTTTGGTTGAATTTAGTTTGTTCCATATTATCATTTAGGCGCACTTGGAGGGTATTCCATCAAATTTTCTATAAATTTTCTCCCGAAATTGCATACGACCGTGAATTTGCATGCTTTTTTTTTCCATTGTGCTAATTATTTACTTCTTTATTCTAATTACTCTAGCTTAAGTATTATTGATTGAGTCTTCGTCATTGCTATTCTTGTTCGTATTTTGTTTCCGCATGCCCTATATATATATATAATATATATATAATATATATTGGGTCCGCTGTTTTTCATGCTAGCTTGAGGACTACATTTGGTTTGTATTCTTGGATTGAGTGTGATTCACATTTGAACTGAGGACGAACTCAAAAGTGGTAAAAGGCAGTGATTGTGAGCACAGTATCGGGTAAAAGCCAATAGAGTGCAAACACGAGTGGAGTAATATCATTCGAGTGTAAACACGTGAGATTGTGAGGATTTACATATTTTCTTTACTTTCTTGTTATTTCTAATCTGTTTGCTTAGTGTTGAGATGACAGGTCTAACCACTGATGAAAAGCTTGAGGCTTTGGATAGAAAATTTACAGCTATGATGGAGAACATGAATAATGCTTTGGAGAGATTGACCAAGAGTGTATAGAGTATTCAAACTAGTAGCGGTCCCAGAGCACCACCACCCCAGCATATACCACCACCTCAGAATATACCACCACCTCGATGTGTTCCACCTCGACGTGTTCCACCACAGTATGTACCATAAGATGAAGAAGAAGCTGAAAATGAGTTTGATGATTCTGACGGTCTTGATGTGGAGGAGAGATTTCAGCATGAGCATGATAGGAGGCCTAATAGGAGGTTTGATAGGAGAAATGATATGAGGGATAGGCGATTGGATGATAGAGGTGCATTTGATGCCAGAAGAGGGGATTATGATAGGAGAGGATATGGTAGACGATGAGATGTAGATGGTGATCTAGGTAGCATCAAGATCAAGATACCAACATTCCACGGCAAAAATGATCCTGAAGCTTATTTAGAATGGGAAAAGAAAATAGAATTATTTTCAACTATCATCACTACTCAGACGAGAAGAAGATCAATCTGGCAGCAATTGAGTTTACCGATTATGCTATGATTTGTAATGGAGGGATTCTTCTTTTCAAGTTTGAATCGACTTATCTAAGTTTAGCAAACTTAGTGGCGTCTCCATTTGCTAGCAAAACACACCAATTTCATGTTTTTAGTTATCATGGGCAATGTTTCATGGTGGTTTAGGGCTGATCTTGGATGAGTTTTGTTCTTACAAAATCATTGATTGAGGTTCTTGGGGCTTAAAGAAAAATACTTGGGGTTTGCTAGATTTCGCATCCTAGTGAGTTTCTTATCATTTGGTATCAAAGCTCAGGGTTCCAAGGTCTGATTTCCTAACTAAATTCGTTGTTTGATTCTGTTTTAATTTTCGTTCTTTGTTGTTTTCATTTCAGTTCTTATTGGATCTTGTTTCTGTTTTCGTTTTATTATTTCTGGGTTAATACCTTGTTCTGAAATTCTTATATCAGAATCTGGGTTTTGTTGTGTTCTTCATATCAGTTCGTCATATTTGTTTATTTCTGGATCTGGGTTTATGTTGTGTTCTTCATACAGTTCATCTTTTACATTCTGTTCTTTAGCATATGTTGAAGAAATAAGCATGTTCATAACGGCTGTGTGAATTATTCCTGAAAAACCTAGTGAATCATTAAAAAAAAACAGAAGGAAAAAAAAAGAACATCAGTGAGTTGAACATCATCACCAGACTTCTTAAAGAATTAGACTTTGAATCCCATTTCATATCAAACTTGAACGTCAATGAGTTGATACTTAGCCTTTTTTTTTAGACTTGGGTGGAAGTGATCACTTGAGTAAAAAAGTCGAAAAATTTAGTTAAATTTAGTTGTTCCATATTACCATTTGGGTGTCCGTGTATGGTATTCCATCAAAATTTCTATAAAAGTCCAAATTTTCTCCCGAATTTGCATACGTCCGTGAATTTGCATAGTTATTTGTTTCTTATTGTGCTAATTGTTTATTTCCTTATTCCAAATACTCTAGCTTAAGTATTATTAATTGAGTCTTCGTAATTATTATTCTTATTCGCATTTTCCATCTGCCCTATATATACATTAATGGATCTTTGTGTTTCATGCTGGCTTCAGGACTACACTTGGTTTTGTATTCTTGGATTGAGTGTGATTCATATTTGAATTGAGGAAGAAATCAAGAGTGGTAAAAGTCAGTGATTATGAGCACAGTATCGGGGGTAAAAGCCAACAGAGTGCAAACACGAGTGGAGTGATATCATTCGAGTGTAAACATGTGAGATTGTGAGGATTTACATATTTGCTTTACTTTCTTGTTATTTCTAATCTGTTTGTTTAGTGTTGAGATGGCAGGTCTAGCCATTGATAAAAAGCTTGAGGCTTGGATAGAAAATTTACAGATATGATATGATGGAGAACATGAATACTGCTTTGGAGAGATTGTCCAAGTGTGTAGAGAGTATTCAAATTGGTAGTGGTCCTAGAGCACCGCCACCCCAGCATATACCACCACCTCATAATGTGCCACATCAACTTGTACCACCATAGTATGTACCACCAGATGAAGAGGAAGCTGAAAATGAGTTTGATGATTCTGATGGTCTTGATGATGTGGAAGAGAGATTTCAGCCTGGGCATGATAGGAGGAATGATATGAGGGAAAGACGATTTGATGGTAGAGGTGCATTTGATGACCAACGAGGGGATTATGATCGGAGGGGATATGGTAGAAGAGGAGATGTAGATAATGATCTAGGTAACATCAAGATCAAGATACCAACCTTTCAGGGTAAAAATGATCCTGAGGCTTACTTAGAATGGGAAAGGAAAATTGAGCTGATTTTCAACTGTCTTCACTACTCATACGAGAAGAAGATCAATTTGGCAGCAATTGAGTTTACGGATTATGCTATGATTTGGTGGGATCAGATTGTTTCTACTCAGAGAGAGAAATTATGAGAGACCAGTTCAAACATGAGAGGAACTAGGGTCTCATGAGAAAAGGTTTATAGCCGACCATTACTATAGGGAGTTATATCAAAAATTACAGCATCTGTATCAAGGGTCCAAGAGTGTTGAGGATTATTACACAGAGATGGAAGTTGCTTGATGATAGATGGCAGTAGTTGAGTGCAGAGAGAGAGGCTACTATGGCACGATTCTAGGGGCTTAAATGGCAGAGAGATTGCCAAGGTTTGGTCTCATTATGATTTGATTTGGAGGATATGCTTCACATGACTATCAAGGTAGAGAGGCAACTCAAGAAAAATTCCACATCCAGATTTGGTACTCAGGCTACTTCTGCATGGAACGGGAAGTGGGTTATGAATGAGAAGCGAGATGGAGGCTTTAACAAGCCTAGAGGCGAGTTCAGTGGAGGCTTTAATAAGCCTAGGGCTGAACCTAGTGGCAAGGGTAAAGAGGCTGCAGAACCAAGTAAAACTAGACCAAAACCTAAGGGTACAACTACTAGAATTAAGGATGTCAAGTGTTTTAAATGTTTGGGCATGGGACACTATGCTACAGAATGTCCCAATAGACATACCTTAGTGATTGATAAGAAGAGTGGAGATGTGTACTCTACTGATAGTGAGGTTGATGATGAGATGCAAGAGTTAGAAGATACCAGTTACCACGAGGGAGTTGTATACCCGCTGGATAACTTGTCCTTAGTTGTCAAGTATGCTTTGAGTGCACTGGTTGTAGAGGATGAGAGTACGCAGCAGAGGGAGAACATATTCCATACTAGGTGTCGTGTGAATGGCAAGGAGTGTAGTATGATCATAGATGGGGGCAGTTGTACTAATGTTGCTAGCACAATTTTGATTGAGTGATTATGGTTGAGTTGCTTGAGACACCCAAAGCAGTATAAGTTGCAGTGGTTAAATGATTGTGGGGAAATGAATATGACAAAGTAGGTATTGTTGAGCTTTACTATTAGACCATACACAGATGATGTCCTATGTGATGTGATACCGATGCATGCTGGACATATTCTTTTGGGTAAGTAAGCCGTGGTAGTTTGATTAGAAGGTTATTCATGATGGGTTCAAGAATAAGTACTCTTTTCAGCATAAAGGAAGACCCATTACATTATACCCACTTACACCTGCACAAGTCCATGAAGATCAGGTTAAGCTGCAACTTGAGCGTGACAAAGACAGAGCGAAGGGAACACCACCTTGGGTAAGACTAGTGAGAGTGCTATATTTGTTGAGAAAAATCAGGCCAAGGCAAGGCGTGGGAGAGTTCCCAATGGGAGTGTGAGTGAATGTGAGAGGGAAACAAAATGGCGAGTTAAAAGAGTTTCTACATTGGGGAAGGTGAAGCGAGGAAAGCGTTCAAGGCTAGCAAACTCATGCTATTGTTATTCTATAAGGAGCCTCATGTTTATTTTACTAACACTGACCCTCTGATTCCTGTGTCTATTTCATCTCTTTTGCAGGATTACAGTGACATACTGACCAAGGATATTCCTAGTGGGCTTCCACCTATTAGGGGTATTGAGCACCAGATAGACTTCACACCTGGAGCAGTCATTCCAAACAGACCAGTTTATAGGAGCAACCATGAGGAAACGAAGGAACTTCAGAGGCAAGTGCGGGAGTTGATGGAGAAAGGTATGTCAGAGAAAGTATGAGTCCCTGTACGGTACCAGTTCTTCTAGTTCTAAGAAAGATGGGGCGTGGCGTATATGCGTTGATTATCGAGCTATCAATAATATTACGGTAAAATATCGTCACTCTATTCCTAGACTAGATGACATGTTGGATGAATTGCATGGTTCTAAATTTTTTAGTAAGATTGACTAAAAGAGTCAATTCGCATGAGGGAGGGAGATGAATGGAAAACTGCATTTAAGACCAAATAGGGAGGGAGATGAGTGGAAAACTGCATTTAAGACCAAGTATGGCTTGTATGAATGGTTAGTTATGCCATTTGGACTTTCAAACGCACCTAGCACATTTATGAGATTGATGAATCATGTTATGAGTGCATTTTTAGGTAAGTTTGTTGTGGTTTATTTTGATGACATTTTAGTTTACAGTAAAATATTTGATGAGCATGACATGCACTTGAAGCATGTTCTTGATATGTTAAGGCAAGAAAAATTAAATGCTAATTTTGATAAGTGCACTTTTTGTAAGGATAAAATTGTTTTCCTTGGATTTATTGTGAGTGTAGATGGCATCGAGGTAGATTTGGAAAATGTGAAGGTAATTTAAGACTGGCCAACCCCAACAACGGTGACAGAAGTCAGAAGCTTCCATGGATTAGCAAGCTTCTATCGTAGATTTGTTAAAAGACTTCAGTAGTATTGCAGCACCACTGACTGAAGTAATAAAGAAGATTGTTGGCTTCAAATGGGGTGAAGAGTAGGAGCATGCATTCCAGGATTTCAAAATGAAGTTGTACAGTGCAGCAGTCTTGGCACTACCAAACTTTGAGAAGACATTTGAGATTGAGTGTGATGCATCCGGATTGGGTATAGGAGCGGTTCTTATGCAAGAAAAACGACCAGTAGCCTACTTTAGTGAAAAGCTTAATGGAGCCGTTTTGAGATACCCCACATACAGATCATGAGTCTTGAAGCATTTGAAGGGTCAAGGTAAGCTGAACAAAAGATACGCACATTGGTTAGAGTTTGTTGAGACATTTCCATATGTAATCCGCTACAAACAAGGTAAGGAAAACATTGTCGTCGATGAACTATCGCGAAGGTATGCTTTACTTACTTCATTGAGTGCAAGAATGCTTGGGTTTGAATTTATTAAAGAACTTTATGCTAGTAATACTGACTTTAGTACTATCTATGTTGTAAGTGAAAAGTCTACTTTTAGTAAATTCTACCAACATGATGGGTTTCTGTTTAGGGAAAATAGATTATGCATTCCTGTTTGTAGTATGCGTGAGTTTTTAGTGAAGGGAAGCGCATGGAGGAGGTTTAATGGGGCACTTTGGCATTGCCAAAACCTTAGAGGTATTGAGTGAACATTTTCTATTGGCCTAAAATGCGTAGAGATATTGAGCGTTTGTGTGATAAATACTTAACTTGTAAACAAGCTAAATCTAAGGTTATGCCTCATGGGATGTATACACCATTGCTTATACCTAGTGAGCCTTGGGTAGATGTATCGATGGACTTTATATTGGGTTTACCTAGGACTAGGAAGGGTAAAGATTCCATCTTTGTAGTGGTTGATAGGTTCAGTAAGATGGCACACTTTATAGCATGTCATAAAACTGATGATGCCACTAATACTGTTGACTTGTTCTTTAGAGAAGTAGTACGACTCCATGGGATTCCACGGAGTATAGTTTCATATCGTGATGTTAAATTCCTTAGTCACTTTTGGAAAGTTTTATGGGGAAAATTGGGAACTAAATTTTTGTATTCTACTACTTACCACCCACAAACTGATGGCCAAACCGAGGTTGTTAATAGGACTTTGACTCAGTTATTGCGTACTATTATCAATAAGAACTTAAAAACTTGGGAGGACTGTTTGCCTTTTGTTGAATTTGCATATAGTCGTAGTATTCATTCCTCTACATCTTACTCACCATTTGAAATTGTTTATGGTTTTCAGCCACTAACTCCATTAGATTTGTTACCATTGCCTGTTAATGAGCATGCGAGGTTAGATGGAAAATGGAAATCCGATTTGGTGAAGCATATACATGAGAAAGCAAGAGAGCACATACAGTGAAAGAATGAGCAATATGCTTCTCATGCTAATAAAGGAAGAAAGCGTGTGGTATTTCAGCCTAGAGATTGGGTTTGGGTACACAACAAAAACCCAGATCCAGAAATAAACAAATATGACGAACTGATATGAAGAACAGAACAAAACCCAGATCTGGAAAATGATAAAAGATGAACTGATATTCAGAACACAACAAAACCAGATCCAGAAAGAAACAAAACGAAAACAGAAACAAGATCCAACAAGAACTTAAACGAAAATAACAAAAAAAGAAAATGAAAACAGAATCAAACTAAAAGTAAAGATAGGAAAATCAGACCTTGGAACCCTGAGCTTTGATACCAAATGACAAGAAACACATTGGATTCGAAATCCAAGCAAACCCCAAGCAACGGACAGAACCCCAAGAACCGCGAATCCTTCCAAGGCCACAAAGAAGACCCACAAGGAACTTGCCATTGAGAACCTTTAAAATGAATCCTTGTAGTGTTTTGGTAGCAATGGAGACGCCACTAAGTTTGCCAAACTTAGATAAGTCGATTCAAACTTGAAAAGGGGAATCCCTCCCTTACAAGAATTCGGCCATAGCCAAAGCTTTAAGCTTTTAAGTTTTACAAATTTCGTTGATTTTCAAAATGAAAAAGAAAGAAAACTTAAATAGTGATACAAAAGAAACCCTAAAGGCATAAAGACAACAATGCCCCTAAATACGAAATGATAAAAATACCAAGTCTTTAAGTCTTCAAATGCCTAGGAAGCTTTATTCAAAGCTGATTTGGGCCCTCTCTATTGAAGCCCACATGCGTCTCTATTTGTTTGTTGCAATCGGCCATAAAACTCCGAACTAATCTCGCCATTGCTTCTATGAGTCTTTTGATCCTCTACCTCGTAATTAGCCATTCTGGTACTTGAAATGGGTCTTTTGCTTTGTTATCGGGCTGGATAATGTCATTGTGTTTGGAATGCTATGCGGACAAGGGGTCCCTTGATGCATTGGTCTCGAGTTGTTTGGTTTCGAAAGGCTATCCCGTGCCATTCTTTTCTGCTTTGGATGTCTATTTAAGGAGGCCTATATGCCCAAGATAGTCTGATAAGGTTCGGTATCTCTGCTTGCTCGCGTTGTATCCTAACATGATCCAGGCCACTCGTGGAGCATCAAAGGACATGGCCAACAATACAATAGACCCATTAAAAGTACCAGAAGGGCCAATTACAAGACTTCTAACCAAAAGACTCAGGGAAACAATGGCGGGATTAGTTCAGAGTTTTATGGCTGATTGCAACAAACAAATAGAGACACATGTGGGCTTCAATGGAGAGGGCCCAAAGACATTTCACTAGGCCCAAATCATTTCTGATTGAAGCTTTATAGGCCTTTGAAGACTTAAAGACTTTGGTATTTTTGTAATTTCGTATTTAGGGCATTGTTGTCTTTATGCATTTAGGATTTCTATTTTGTAACACTATTTAAGCTTGCCTTCTTCTTCATTTTAGGTTAACCATTAAATTTGTAAGAAAACATATAAGCTTTTGCTTTGGCTATGGCCGAATTTTTTTTTTTTTGGGGATAAAGGTGGCCGAATTTCTTGTAAGGGAGGGATTCCCTTTTTCAAGTTTGAATCGACTTATCTAAGTTTAGCAAACTTAGTGGCGTCTCCATTTGCTAGCAAAACACACCAATTTCATGTTTTGAGTTATCATGGACAATGTTTCATGGTGGTTTTGGGCTGATCTTGGATGGGTTTTGTTCTTACAAAATCATTGATCATTTCTTGGGGCTTAAAGAAAAATACTTGTGGTTTGTTGGATTTCGCATCCTAGTGAGTTTCTTGTCATATCCTCTATGGTTGCTCAGGTGAGGATATTGATCACATTTTCTTCCAATGCAATTTCTCTTCGAGCGTTTGGTTGACTGTGTTAACTATGTGTGGGTTAGATTGGAGATCTCGTGTTGGCTTTAGATTGTTGAGTGGATGTATCAGTTACCGACGACTCTTTACGTCAACTTCTTGTTCAACTATCGTTTGCTGCGTCAGTTTACCATAGCTGGTGGGAGAGGAATGCCCGCACCTATTATGGGCCTACTCGCCCTGTTTTTGTTCTTCTTAGTGATATTTTTTTGATATTCGGAATCGTGCTAGCTGCGGAAGGGGAAACCATCTTATGACAATAAATGGCTTCACCTCTCCCAACACCTGCCCGATGACATCTTCTTTTGATCTTATTTTGCTTGTAGCCTTTTGGCTTTTCTTCTAGGAGGGTCTGTCCTCTCTAGTTGTCTGGGATATGCCCCTTTGCTTTTGTGTAGTTTCGTTTTGGTTAATATACTTACTTTTATCCAAAAAAAATGTTAGGTTTGGACTGTGATAAGCGGAAAATATATCAATATTTACTGTCGTTTTTACTTGATATTTTATATTGTTTCTCTGGTATTGTGAATATTTTGTGTTATGTTGTAGATAATAAAAATAGCAGGACTCGCTGGAATCAAATCACGGCTAAAATGACGAAAATGAATGAAAAAAAGGTTAAAATGGGAAAATACTATTCACACATTGTGACGCGACTCAATTATTCAGTTGTCGACGCGCGTCATCACCGTGTCATCAAGATATCAGCACCATAATTCATCTGCCGACATGTGTCATCACCGCATCATCACGTGCGTCATCATGACATCAACACAATTATTAATTTACCGCAAGCCCTTTGCATCGTGACGCGGCCCATTTTTGAAGCCTATAAATAGAGGCTGAAATCAAAGGAATTCCTTATACTTTCTTTTGGGAAATTTCCTTAGAATACTAAGAATATAATATATTATTTGTTTAATTTCAGTTTTCTTGTATTTAATTTTTATTTTAAGTAGTAAATCTTTCTTTCTTTTACTTAAAAGCATGAGTAAGTAACTTATTTCTGCTGGGGTGAAAGTGAAAATTTTATTCTTATAATTTAGATTAATCTCCCTTATTTTATAATATATAAATTATCTTAAAACTTGACTTAATTGGATACCACTTTTATGGTCGGTTGGACTTAATTAAATTAATTTTAACCTGACTTAATTGGATACCACCTTTATGGTCGGTTGGAATTAATCAAAATCTAACTTAATCAGAATACCGCCTATATGGTCGATTGGTAATGTAATGCAAATTTATAAATTATAATAAGTGAGATTTCTATATTTGAAATAATAAAAAAAAAGTTGATCCCCAAACCTAGCATTTTATTTCATTATTGTGACCCCTCGCCCTGTCAGTGCTCTTCTTTTTGATATTGTGTTTTTTGGTTGGTTGGTAATGTAATGCAAATTTCTATATTATAATAAGGGAAATTTCTATATTTGAAATAATAAAAGTGGATCCTCAAACCCCAGCATTTTATTTCATTGTTGTGACCTCTCGCTCTGTCAGTTCTCTTCCTTTTGATATTGTATTTTCTGTCCAGACTCGTGCCAGTTTACTGCGGAGGGCGAAACCATCTTATGATAATAAATGGCTTCACCTCTCATGGCGCTTGCTCGATGACAATTTTTGATGGTCTTGTTTTGTTTGTACCCTTGCAGCTTTTGCTAGGAGGGCCTGTCCTCTCTAATTGTCTGGGGTATGCCCTTTTGCTTTTGTATTGTTTTTAGTTAATACACTTACTTTATCCAAATAAATTAGTTACCTAATATTTTATTTATTTATGTCTTTAGCGGTCCTAGATATATGTCGTAACTAAATACATTATCAAAGGTTGTGATGAATTCCGATCTCATAAGATTATAAGTTGGTTATTTTATATCTTGTGTCATATATAGGTTTATTTATTGATTCTTAATCTTAAAGCTTCTTATTAACTGGCCACTAATAAGATTGATTTTTTTTGTGTGTGGATAAAGTAAGTATATTAACCAAAGAAATAAAAAAAACACATAGCATACCCCAAAGAGCTAAGGAAGACAGGCCTTCCTATCTACAGAACAAAAGCCAATTAGGCTAAAGACAAACAAAATCAAATAAAAAAATATCATCGGATAGTTGCCAAGATTGTTGAAGCCATCTATTATCATATGAAAGCTTCACCTTTCTTAATAAACTAGCACGAGTCCATACAGTAAACATAATATTAGTCAAGAGAACTCTATATGGACTAGGAGACTCATCATGAAGTCGAGCATTCCTCTCCTTCCATATGAAGTAAATTGCAGCGGCAAAGGATAATCGAACAAGTAAATGACACAAAGATCCACTACTATACTGCTCCATCCATATAATAGTCTGCATCCAGTCACGAGAGCACCAATCTATACCACATTTAGCCAAAATAGACGACCATGTCTGAGAAGCAAATGAACACTTGAAGAAGAGATGATCTCTACCCTCCCCGAATGACCACAAAGCACACACATAGAACAACCTGAAATGCTAAAAGCCATTAACCGATCCTGAGTATAATGGCCTCCTTGAATCGTGAGCCAAAGCATGAAAGCATGTCTTGGAATGGCCTTTGGAACCAAATAATCTGGTACCAACTCACCCGATTATTTCTCTTACCCTCAATATGCCCAAGCACTCCTGACCGAAAAAATACCTTTATGATCATCCTCCCACACCAGCACATCCTCCTTCGTATAACAAGGAACAAAATCCAAAGGCATAGAACAAGCCAATTGGAGAAGATTGGCTGACCTCGCTGATGCCCAGCGCCAACAGTTACCATCAACAATAGTGGCCACCCTAGCCATCTTACCTAGTCCTGAATCATAAATGACTCTCTTTCCCATGGTATCCATAATTGATCCCAGAGGGTGCCAATTGTCATACCATAATAAAGCCTTCTCACCATTCCCAATATGAAACCTCATCCTACGATGCACAAAATTACGAAGGCCTAAAATTTTCCTCCAACTCCATGAACAATCACTAGGACATGTAACTTCCCAAAAACTATGCCCCTTCAACAAGTAAGAACGAACCCACATAGACCAAGATTGATTTGGTAAACATAAAATGAACTTGACAAAAGGATTTTAGGTTTCAGCATTAGACTCAATAGCTCACGATCTCACATTTATATTAGATATTTCCTTCCAGGAATATATCTATCGGGCTGGTAGCCACAATTAGAACTTGACCTTAATGAATTCGGGTAACTTGGTTAACATAGACATATAGTTAATTGGGTTCTCTAAGTGTTTACATCTAACTATCGACATAGGCTTTTGGATATTTTTGTGTTCCGGGTTAATAAACCGATATATCGCACAAATATAAGATAATCACTTCATCTTTAGAAGAATATTAGAAGGATTCACAACCATTGATAGTTTCATAATATTGATTACTTTTTAGAATTTACTTTCGTATTGTTTTAAATTACTTGTCTTTAGTTAAAATCACCAACCAAACAACAATCAATTTTGAAATACTTGTAGAAATTTAACTTCAAATAATTAATAGCTTAGGTATTAAGTTCTCGTGGGATCGATACATTTTATACTACTTAAGCGATATGTGCGCTTGCGTAATGTGAGTGATTTCACTGATCAAGAGCACTGGAAGAAAACGTGATCTACATCCTCCTCAAAACAACCACAAAGGACACATCTCAAGCAAGAAGGAATACTGAAACTCATCGGTTTATCTTGAGTACAAAGGCCACTATGAATAGTCAACCAAAGCATAAAAGAAGGGCGCGAGATAGCCTTATGAAACTACACAATCGTATACCAACGCACCAAAGGGCCCATAAACCTAATAGCATTCCAAGCACTCCTAACTGAAAAAATACCTCTACAATCGTCCTCTAAAACCAACTTATCCTCCCTCATACTATAAGGAACACAATACAAAGAGAGGGAATGAGTGTGGGAACACAGGACCTGGGCGACGCCGTTCCTAGGCTCGCGGCCTAGTTGGGAAGGATTAAAATAACATGGAGTCGCCACCTGGTGTGAACCGGGACAAAGATTTAAGGCCGCACTCACCCCTCGCAAAGGAAAACCTCAAACCGTTGGGTTCGGAATGGTCCCCTTACTTATGTCACTTGTAATGAAAGGATTTATGTAGTAATTTAATTAAGCCTCAGTAACACTTATTTCCAAAAGTATCATGCTTCTAAATTCTCATGTGCAAAAATAAAACTTATGTACGCATTTCACATATATTTCATACCGCAAGGAACAATACTCAAATGTTATCATGACATAAGCATATGAATTGTAATACATTAACATATTTGCATAAGAAAGATCAACCAAGAGGCAATTAGGCATGAACATAATAAGACAGACTCAGTTCAGTGTGTGTACGTTCGTGTAGCGTTCGTAAACGCGTTCGAACGGAAATGAAACAGAATGCTCGCGTTCGAGTAGCGTTCGTAAACGCGTTCGAACGGAAATGAAACAGAATGCTCGCGTTCGTATGGCGTTAGTGAACGCGTTCGAACGGAAAATGAAATGAAACAGAATGCTCGCGTTCGTATGGCGTTAGTGAACGCGTTCGAACGGAAATGAAACAGAATGCTCGCGTTCGTATGGCGTTAGTGAACGCGTTCGAACGAAAATGAGACCTGATGCATGATAAGGCAAAAATACATACGCGTTCGAGTTGCGTTCGTAATCGCGTTCGAACGGGAACAGAACTGATGCATGAAAATGGTATGCAATACATAAACAACAAAATAAAGGGGCGCGGCGAAGTACTGCCGTAAAGGTGGCCTTTTAGGGGCTCTTGATCTCTCAAAGAGAGGACCTTTAGACCAACATACTAAGCCCATGCGCGTACATCACATCATGCATACAAACACAACGACAATCATACTATTCTAAGTATGTCCGATTGAACGTGTCTTGCATCCAACCGAACACACATCAACCGGCGCGGCAAAGCATCGTGGTAAAGGGCTTTAGCCCCTCCCCATAGGGGATCTCACATCGCACTTACTAAGCCCATGCGCCTGGTTGAATCATGCATAAATAAACAACATATTGAATTCAAATAAAGAAAACTAAATAAACAAAAGCAACACAAAACAAAAGAAAGATGGTGCCGTTTACTCAAGCGGTACGTGGAGTTGTGGCCCGAGTACAGATCATATTACCGTCCATTCGGAATCGGCTATGAAATTTACGTCCGGGTTTCCATCCGATATACCGCGAGAGTTGACACATCTCTCATTCATCCAATACCCACAACATATTACATCTCATAATTCATGCATATTTATCTACTCAAAGACCACAACATGCATCCATAAACGACTCTCATGCGAATAGAATTCAATAATAATAATAAAACGAATATAAACAAATGAAAAGGTACCCTCAGGTCTAACCTTTTAAATCACCTCTCGGATGTACGGTACACGATCGTCGGAGGGGTGGATGCTCCGCAACTCTCCCGGTTCACTGGTTCACTGTCCTCGTTCGTTGTCTCACTGTTTTGAGTCGTCGTTCTCCGTCTTTTGCTATTGTTTCCTTGTGGTTTCGCTACCGTTTCCTCTTTATCTTTTGCTTACTGTTTTTGAGTGTTTTCTTCCTGTAATTTTTATGTGTATTGTGTATGAATTAGGGACTAGCTAGTAGCTAAGGTCTAGGGACTAGGGGACTAGGGGACTAGGGGACCAATCTTGAGAAGGTTGGTGAAGGGTTCTTTTTATAGGCAAAGGGTTGGGCTTGACAAGGAAAGGGATTTGATTTGGTTTTGTTAAGGGAAGTCAAAGATTGAGGGGGGACAAATCTTGGCTAGATAGGGAAGGTTGAATATTTGATTGGCTTGGTTTAGGAATACAATATTTTAAGTTTGGGAATAATCTTATTAGATTGGGAATATAATTGGTTGATTGATTTTAATTAGGCATGATTATATTTTGATTTAGTGTGTGATTTGTTTATTTTAGGCATGATTTTAGTTTAAGTTGGTAATTGTTTATTTTATGTTTGGTATATGTTTTATTTAATCATTTAATTAATTTAATTATTATATTATTTAGTTAATGTTTTACTTAATATTTATTTATTTAAGTTGGGATGTGTTTTATGGGCTTTGGGGGGGCTAATTGGGTTGGATGTGAGGCTAGCAGCAAAACCAGATTTATCGACACCGTTCGAACGCTTCCTCGAACGCGGCACGAACGCCCGCAATCCGTTTGACGTTCGAACGTAAACACGAACGCAGCACGAACGAAAACAGTGAACCTTGTTTATTCTGAATTTCCCCTTCCGATGTCCGTTTCCCGTGACCTCCGTGACTTAAAAGGTAGTTGTCTCCAAATAAGACTCCTCATCGGGTTTATGTGTAAAAATGCAGTGCCTACAATGAGCCAACTCAAGAAGGGCTGCAGATCCAACTTGGGCCAACGCTAAGAAGAATCCGTGATAATAGTAGCCATTGCAGCCATCATATCCAAGCCAGAGTCATAAATGACCCTTTCACCCATCGTATCCACAATTGGACCCAGTGGATGTCAATTATCAAACCACAACAAAGTATTTTCACCAATTTCAATCCTAAATCCCATCCTCCGACGAGCCCAGGATCGAAGACCCAAAATTTTCTGCTAGCTCCACAAACAATCTCCAAGACAAGTTACCTCCTAAAAACTCTGCCCATGCAATAGGTAAGACTGAACCCAAATAGACCAAGAAGAGACATGTCCAGAGCAAAAAAAAACCACAAATGCTTAATAATGGCCGCTATATTCCATGTTTCCAAACTCTTAATCCCCAAACCCCTTCTTCCAAAGGCAAACAAACTCTGCTCCAAGCCATATTAGCCCCTGAAGAAGCAAGCTCACTGCCCTTCCATAGAAAAGATCTCAAAGTCGTCTCCACCTTCATAATAACAAACTTAGACGGGATGGACAAGGAGTACCAATATACTGGAATTGAGAACAATACCGACTAGATAAATTGAAGTCGCCCCGCATAAGAAAGAGCCCTACCACTCCAACTCTTAGCACGCCCGATAATGCACTCAATAATGATAGTATAATCTGGGCCGTCACTTAGTAGAAATCAAAGAAACCCCCAAATACCACACTGGAAGCACACCCTCTTAAAAACCCAACACTTGAAGCAACTGATGCTTAAGAGTTGGGTAAATACTCGAAGAAAAATATGACTTTTGTCGAATTAGGAACCAAATCGGATAAACCCATAAACTGCTCAAGACTTTCAGCCTGGGCATGATAGGAGGCCTAATAGGAAGTTTGATAGGAGGGATAGTCGATTTGATGATAGAGGTGCATTTGATGCCAGAAGAGGGGATTATGATAGGAGGGGATATGGTAGACGAGGAGATATTGATGGTGATCTAGGTAGCATCAAGATCAAGATACCAACATTCCACGGCAAGAATGATCCTGAAGCTTATTTAGAATGGGAAAAGAAAATAGAATTGATTTTCAATTGTCATCACTATTCAGACGAGAAGAAGATCAATCTGCCAGCGATTGAGTTTACCGAATATGGTATGATATGGTGGGATCAGCTTGTCTCTACTCGGAGGAGAAATTATGAGAGGCCCAACTTAGAGGTCTCATGAGAAAGAGATTTATACCCAGCCATTACTATAAGGAATTGTATCAGAAACTACAACATCTGTATCAGGGGACCAAAAGTGTTGAGGAAGCAGAAGCTACTATGGCACGGTTTCTAGGGGGCTTAAATAGAGAGATTGCCAACATGGTGGAGTTGCATCATTATGTAATTTGGAGGATATGCTTCACATGGCTATCAAGGTAGAGAGGCAACTCAAGAAAAATCCACATCCAGATTTGGTACTCAGGCTACTTCTGCATGGAAAGGGAAGTGGGTTCCGAATGAGAAGCATGATGGAGGCTTTGACAAGCCTAGAGGCAGTTCAGTGGAGGATTTAATAAGCCTAGGGCTGAACCTAGTGCCAAGGGTAAAGAGGCTGTAGAACCGAGTAAAACTAGACCAAAACCTGAGGGTACAACTACTAGAACTAAGGATGTCAAGTGTTTTAAATGTTTGGGCATGGGGGACTATGCCTCAGAATGTCCCAATAGACGTACATTAGTGATTGATAAGAAGAGTGAAGATGTGTACTCTACTGATAGTGAGGTTGATGATGAGATGCCAGAGTTGGAGGATATTAGTGACCATGGGGGAGCTGCATACCCGCTGAATAACTTATCCTTAGTTGTCAAGCGTGCTTTGAGTGCACATGTTGTAGAGGATGAGAGTGTGCAGCAGAGGGAGAACATATTCCAAACTAGATGCCGTGTGAATGGCAAGGGGGGTACTATGATCATAGATGGAGGCAGTTGTACTAATGTTGCTAGCACAGCTTTGATTGAGCGATTGGGGTTGAGTTGCTTGAGACACCCGAAGCCTTACAAGTTGCAGTGGTTAAATGATTGTAGGGAAATAAGTTTGACAAAGCATGTATTGTTGAGCATTACTATTGGGCTATACACAGATGATGTCCTAAGTGATGTGATATCGATGCATGCTGGACATATTGACATGAGTCCAACCACACTAGAGACATTACAGGATGCAGCTAACAACTTGGAAGAACCCATGCAGTTGCCAAGAGGTCCAATCACACGCCAAAGAGTAAAGAAGATCAGAGAGGCCTTTGCGGTACTAGCTTAGATCTATGTGACCAGTTGCAGCAACTAAGTCAAGTGCACACCAGAGACACATATAGGCATAACCAGAGAGGTGCCCAAGCTATTTCATTTGACCCAGATCAGCTCAGACTGAAGCATAGTAGAGCAGCTTCAGCTCCAGCACCCTTTTGACCCGATTTCACCCATTTTGGGACTATGTTGAATTCGGCCAAATGGGGGCTTTTTTTTCATTTGTGCTCGACATTTTGAATTTATTTATGATGTAATTAGCATGGTTGACTATGCCATTAGGCTTAATTATGCTTAGATCTGTACTTAGTCGGAAGCACGTCAATTTACTGTAGCATGTAAGCACCTCAATTAGCTTAAGTAAGATTAGCTTCTAATCTTTTTTTTAAGTTTATTTAGGTGCAAAAGGACCTTAATGGTCGTGGTTGAGGTGCTTGACTTGGGGCTTTTGGTAATTTTAGCTCTAGGGTCATTTTAGTCTTCTTACTCTATTGTAACCCTTATTATATGACTCTTCTTTGTATTTTTGAGACAGCCAACGTAATATACAATATTTGAAAGAGAGAAAAGCTTGAGCTTTCCATGGCTGTGGCTGAAACCTTGTTGAGGGAGGGATTCCCCTTTTCAAGTTCAAATTGACTTATCTAAGCTTGGCAACTTAGTGGCGTCTCCATTGCTAGCAAAACACAATCTGATTTCATGCTTGTGGTTATCATGGACGTGAGTTTCATGGTGGTTAGGGGCTGATCTTGGTTGGGTTTTATTCCTACAAAATCAGTATTCAAAGTTCTTGGGGTTTTGAGAAAGATGCTTGGGGGTTTGCTTGGTTTCCAACCCAAGTGAGTTTCTTGTTATTTGGTATCAGAGCTCAGGGTTTCAAGGTCTGATTTTCCTATCTTTGTGTGTTGTTTGATTGTGTTTTCATCTTTGTTCTTTGTTGATTTAGTTTCGGCATCAAGGTTTTACTTCCATCTTGATTCGGCCATTGTAGGATCTTGTTGTTTCTTGCGGATTCTTGTTGATTTGTGATCAAAATAGCATGAATAACATTCTGCCCTTGAGTATTTTTGATTGATCATGTGTATTTCTTTGAGTTAATCTTTGGCTACTTAGGTCAAAATTGGGGCTTTTGTTTTATTTTCTTGAATCAAGTGTTTAGTTGTTAATTCTATGTTACTAGGACGTGTTTAACATTGTTATTAAGTTATTTTTTTTTTGGATAAGGTAAGTATTATAACCAAAGAAAAACTATACAAAGAGCAAAGGGGCATACCTCAGGCACTAGAGAGGACAGGCCCTCCTAGAAGAAAGCCAAACAGCTACAAAAAAGATCAACAAAAGATGTAATCGGGCAGGTGCCACGAAATGTGAAGCCATTTATTGTCATAAGATGGATGCACCTTACGTAAAAAGCTAACACGATTCCGAACATCAAAAACAATATCATAAAGAAGAGCATAAACAGGCCGAAGAGGCTTATCATGAGTACGAGCATTCCTCTCCCTCCAAATATGGTAGACTGACGCTGCAAAAGATAGACGAACCAGAAGATGACATAAAGAGGCACCGGAGAACTGACATAACCACTCAACAGTCTGACACCAATCTCGGCGACTCCAATCTAACCCACACATGGCCAGCACAGACGACCAGATCCTCGAAGAAAAGAGGCACTGGAAGAAAAGATGATCAATGTCCTCCCTCGAACAACCACAAAGAATACACCGCGAACAAGCAGAGATGCCAAATCTCATCAGACTGTCCTCAGTACAAAGGCCTCCCTGAATAGACATCCAAAGAAGAAAGGAATGGCGGGGAATAGCCTTCCGGAACCAAACAACTCGAGACCAAGGCATCTCGGGTCTCCTTGACCTCATAGCATTCCAGGCACTATCCACAGAAAATCTCTCATTTCTATCATCCTCCCAAACCAGCACATCCTCCCTCAAACTAGAAGGAGGCGGAAGATGAGACTGAGCCAAATCTAAGAGAGCAGCAGATCTAGAAGGGGGCCAATGCCAAGCAGAATCCGAGATAATGGAAGCAATTGTGGCCATTCTATCCAAGCCAGAATCATAAATCACTCTCTCGCCCAACGTGTCCACAATCGGGCCTAGAGGATGCCAATAATCAAACCACAATAAGGTCTTCTCACCATTCCCAATCCTCACTCTCATCCGCCGATGGGACCAAGAACGAAGCTCCAAGATTTTACGCCAACTCCAAGAGCAGTCAGAAGGACAAGGGACCTCCCAAAAACTACTCCCTCGCAACAAGTAAGAGTGAACCCAACTCGACCATGAGGAAACCTGGCCAGAACAAGAAACCAGATATGCTTAACAATAGCCGCTCTATTCCAAGAATCCAAACTCTTGATCCCCAGCCCACCCTCCTGTAGAGGTAAACAAACTTTGCTCCAAGCCACTCTCGCCCCAGAAGAGGTGAGCGCACTACCCTTCCAAAGGAAAGAACGCAGAATCGTCTCCATCTTCCTAACAACAGACTTAGGAAGAATAAATAATGAAGACCAGTAAACTTGAATGGAGAACAAAACGGACTTAATAAGCTGAAGCCGACCTGCATAAGAGAGAAACTTACTACTCCAACTCTTAGCACACATAATAATATGATCCACAAGAGAAGCACAATCAGAGGCCCTGAATTTAGTAGAGATCAAAGAGACTCCCAAATACCGCACTGGAAGATTCCCTACTTGGAATCCCAAAACGTGACACAGATGGCCTTGAAGGGTAGCAGAGATACCAGTAGAGAAGAAATGTCTTTTAGCTGGATTCGGGATTAAACCTGATAAACCACTGAACTGCCCAAGACAATCCTTGATCAAGGAAACAGAGGATGCATCTGCTTTACAAAAAATCATAAGGTCATCCGCAAAGCAGAGATGAGTAAGACGGACCTTAGAACACCGCCAGTGGAACTGGAAACCCGGATTAGTAGCCATATTACTAAGAAGACCTGACAAAACTTCCATAGCCAAAACAAATAGATAAGGAGACATAGGATCACCTTGTCGCAACCCACGACCCCCAGAGAAAAAACCATGCAGCTCTCCATTAATAGAAACAGAGAAACTAGTAGTAGTCATACACTCCTGAATCCAACCCACCATCCTCTCTGGAATACCAACAGTCCGCAGAACTTTAACCAAAAAATCCCAACGAACAGTGTCATAAGCTTTCATCAAGTCAATCTTAAGAGCACATCTCGGGGAACTGCCATTCCGGTGATAATCAGGTCAGATTCGGCCAAGGAAGAACCATCACCACCCTTGCTTTGTTCTTGCTATATGCATGTCACTTAGCTTATTTTCAATAGGTATTGTTCATATCTACTTTGAGAAAATCAGATTGCACTTCGTTACTCCTAGCATTTGCGTGAACTAGCTTGTTTGCAATCTTTGTGAAGTTGTTACAATCTTGTGAAGTGCGAGGAAAACAAGTGTGTTTGAGTGCTGTGGTGGGGCATTTGAGTGATTGAGTGTTGAAACAAAATGAAATGCTTATGGATTGATGAGGCCGTGACATACTCTTGAAGTTTACTTAAGCTTGTGTGTCGTTAACTTTGTGAGACAAATCTGGTTGCTTTGTTACACATATTGCCGTGAGTAAGATGCTTGATGTGCTTATGTTGAAGCATGAATTAACAAGTGTACTTGCTGATTTGCGTGAGCCATCATTAACATGACATTGAAAATGGAAGCACTCATGAGCTTGACATGGAAACTTGAGTAGCCATCTTGCATTAGAGAGGTGCTTGAAGAGGTAAGCTGCTGCATCACCAAGTTAGTTGGAAAAGGTGTTTAGTTGGTTTGTAACTTACCATTACTGATTGACATGCTTACTTGACCTACTTGTAAGCTACTTACGTAAGCAGGTGAGTCACCTACTTGTTTTAAAAAAAAAAAAAAATTGGTCGCATTGTGCTTAGCTTGATTAGACCATTTGCAAGTTGATTGGATTGCTTTACATGAGTTACATTGATATTTGATTTGGTTTGTATTGGTTGAGCTTGAAAGACTATATTTGTGTTATAGCGGAATTGAAATTCTTTGTGCTTCATTGTGTTTCATTGGAGTGTAAACACTTGTGAGTGTGTGTAAGAAGAAAAGAAAGGTGAGCTCAAACACTAGAGCGAGTGACCATAAGATTGCTTCAGTGACACGTTGATTGCTTACTTGCTTATTTATTACATTTAGCTAACTCGTCATTCTTTCTTATTCTGAGCACTCTAGCTATAGGTTTCTTTCGATTGAGTCTCCGTGATTACTTATCTTATTTGCTTTATTCCACTTGCTTTTATATACATTGTGTTTTTGCTAGCTTGTGGACTACATCTTAGTTGACCTTTCTGGGAATTGAGTTGATTTGTAATTGAATGAGGAAGAACTCAATAGTGGTAAAAGACAGTGAGTGTGAGCACAGTATCGGGTAAAAGTCAATAGAGTGCAAACACGAGTAGAGTGATATAATTGAGTGTAAACACGTGAGATTGTGAGCTTGAGAGGATTTTACATATCGTATTACTTTCTTGTTATTATTGATTTGTTTGTTGAGCTTTGAAATACAGGTACTAGTTTAATCGTTGATGAAGCTTGCAGCTATGGTGGATAGAAAGTTTACAGATATGATGGAGAATATGAATACTGCATTGGAAAGGTTGTCCAAGAGTGTAGATAGTATTCAGTCAGGCAGTGTTCCCAGAGAACCACCACCTCAGAATGTACCACCACCTCATAATGTGCCACCACGACGAGTACCACCACAACATATACCATCAGAAGAAGAAGAAGCCGAGAATGACTTTGATGATTTTGATGATGTTTCAGCCAAGACAAGATCAGAGGCATGGTAAGGGGTTTGGTAGAGGATTTGATAGGAGGTTTGATGGGAGACATAATAGGAGGGATAGACGATTTGATGATAGAGGTGCATTTGATGATAGGCGATGAGATTATAATCGAAGGGGTTATGGTAGACGGGGGGACTTAGATGGAGATCTAGGTAGCATTAAAATCAAGATACTAACCTTTCAAGGGAAGAATGATCCCGAGGCTTATTTGGAATGAGAGAAGAAGATTGAGCTGATATTCAATTGCCATCACTACTCAGATGAGAAGAAAATCAATCTGCCAGCTATTGAGTTTACTGATTTTGCCATGATATGGTGGGATCGGCTTGTTACTACTCGGAGAAGAAACTATGAGAGACCAGTTCAGACTTGGGAAGAACTCAGAGGTCTTATGAGGAGAGGTTCATTCCGAGCCATTACTACCGTGAGTTGTATCAGAAGCTACAACATCTGTATCAGGGTACCAATAGTGTTGAGGATTACTATACAGAGATGGAAGTTGCCATGATCATGGCTAATGTAGTTGAGGATGCAGAGGCTACTATGGCACGGTTTATTGGAGGCTTTAAATAGGGAGATTGCCAGCATGGTGGAGTTACATCATTATGTTGATTTGGAGGACATGTTTCACATGGCTATTAAGGTAGAGAGGCAACTCAAGAAGAAGGCCACATCCAGATTTGGTACTCAGACTACTTCAACTTGAAAGGGAAATGGGTTCCAAATGAGAAGCGAGATGGAGGCTTTAACAAGCCTAAAGGTGATTTCAGTGGAGCCTTAACAAGCCTAGGGCCGAACCTAGTGGTAAGGGAAAAGAGGCTGCAGAATCGAGTAAGCCTGGACCTAAACCTGAGGGTACAGCTACGAGAACTAAGGATGTCAAGTGTTTCAAATGTTTGGGCATGGGACACTATGCTTCACAATGACCCAATAGGCGCACCTTAGTTATTGACAAGAGCAGAGTGTGTACTCTACAAATGATGAGGTTGAGGATAAGATGTCGGAGTTAGAAGATGCTAGTGACCACGAGGGAGCTGCACACCCTTTAGATAACTTATCCCTAGTTGTTAAGCGTGCTTTGACAGCACAAGTTGTTGAAGATGAGAGTGATCAGCAGAGGGAGAACATATTCCACACCAGATGCCGTGTGAATGGTAAGAGTTGTAGTATGATTATAGATGGAGCAGTTGTACCAATGGGGCTAGCACGGCTTTGATTGAGAGATTGGGGTTGAGTTATTGAGACACCCCAAGCCTTACAAGTTGTAGTGGTTAAATGATTGTGGTGAAGTGAAGGTAACAAAGCAGGTATTATTGAGCTTTACCATTGGGCCTTACACAGATGATGTTCTATGTGATGTGATTCTGATGCATGCGGGTCATATACTTTTGGGGAGGCCGTGGCAGTTTGATAAGAAGGTGATTCATGATGGGTTCAAGAATAAGTATTCATTTCAACATAAAGGGAAACCCATTACACTATACCCACTTACCCGAAGGCAAGTCCATGAAGACCGGGTTAAGTTGCAACTTGAGAGGGATAAAGAGAGGGCGAGTACAAATACTAACTTGGGGAAACTAGTGAGAGTGTGAAAATTAAGGCCAAGGCCGAGAGTTTACCCAAGGGAAGTGAGAGTGAAAAGGAGTTTCTACATGGGTGAGGGTGAAGTGAGGAGAGCGTTTAAGGCTAGCAGTCTGATGCTATTGTTAGTTTACAAGGAGCCCCATGTTTATTTTTCTAACACCGACCCTTTGCTTCCTATGTCTATTTCATCTCTTTTGCAGAACTACAACGATGTACTGACTGAGGACATTCCTAATGGGCTTCCACCCATTAGAGGCATTGAGCACCAGATAGACTTCGTACTTGGAGCAGTCATTCCCAACAGGCCATCCTATAGAAGCAATCCTGATGAGACAAATGAACTTCAACGGCAAGTGCGGGATTTGATAGACAATAGGTGAATGTTCCCGTGCTTCTTCACTTCTTGCCGAGGATCTTCCTAAGTTTGTTTTAGCTGAGTCTCCGCCTTCTGGAACTTATGATTCGCCCACGCCCAATGATACAGTTTGGCTAATAAGGTCATTGATTCACATGAGATCAGGAAATTGGTTTATGGTAACAAATCTAGAAAGGGTTCTGGTGGAAAGAGGAGTCAGAAACAGCAGTCCCCGAGAGGGGGTCGACGGCACTGATTTGTTTGGTTTTGGCTCTACTCTTCTCTGTTTTAATGATTTTTGGTTGTTGGAACATTCGGGGTCTCAATGACCCAATTAAAAAAGGTGAAGTTAGGAGGTTTCTTTGTGATGAGAATCTTTCTTTGTGTGGTTTAGTTGAAACCAAGGTAAAGGAGGTTAATTTTGTGAATGTCTCTCGTGCGATTAATCCTGCATGGAAATTTTTTTGCCACTCTGATTTTCTTCCGTTTGGCTGTATTTGGGTGTGTTAGAACCCTAGTGACATTGATGTTAGCATTATTCGCTCTTCATCTCAAGTTATTCATTGTAGTGTGTCTCATATTTCTTGGTTGTGGACTTATGTAGTTTCGGTAGTTTATGGTGAGTGTGACTACGAGAAGCGTCGGGAGCTTTGGGCCGACTTGGTTTCTTATGGTAGTGTTTTTTATGACTCTCCGTGGCTTGTTTTGGGAGAATTCAATGCTATTCGCTCTCTAATGGAGCATTGTGGTGGATCTATGGCATGGCC
Organism: Zanthoxylum bungeanum; assembly: GCA_019454045.1. NCBI lineage: Eukaryota > Viridiplantae > Streptophyta > Magnoliopsida > Sapindales > Rutaceae > Zanthoxylum > Zanthoxylum bungeanum. The sequence goes on from SKCR01017097.1 coordinate 163,936, forward strand.
AGGTTGGAAAGATGATTTGGGCTGCTGTTTGGGTCAGGCTGGTTTGGATGATCTTCAGTTCTCTGGTTGTCAGTTTACTTGGTTCAATAAGCAGATTCAGTCCCCTATTTGGCGTAAGTTGGATCGTGTTCTCACTAATTCATCTTGGAGTGTTTTTCCAGGTTCTACTGCCCGCTTTTCCCTTCCCCCGAGGATTTCAGATCATTCTCATATAGTGGTTAAACTGCAGACCTCCCTAAGAGGAAAATTCCTTTCAAATTCTTTGATTTCTGGGCGGATCATCCAGATTTTCTCTTAGTTGTGGCTAGGGCTTGGGACATTGATGTTCTCGGTACTCCGATGTTCCGTTTATGTTGTAAGCTGAAGAGTGTTAAGATGGCCTTGAAGAAGTTTAATGTCGAGCATTTCTCTAAGATTCCAAGTAAGGTTTTAGAGATTAGGAGGGACTTGGATAGTGTGCAGTGTGCTTTACAGGAGTGCCCCAGTAACCCCGCTCTATTAGCTGAAGAAGCTAGTTTTTCGTTACGGAATGGTGACATGTGTCGAGATGAGGAAGGCTTCACTAGACAGAAATCTCGTGTTCAATGGCTAAATCTCGGGGATTAGAATACTAATTCTTCTTTACTGCTATGAAGAGTTTTCACGACCGTAGCAAGATTATTCTATCACTAAGAAGGATGGGACCAGTGTGGAGGATGATGTTTTTGTTAGAGGTGAGATTGTATCTTTTTTTTAGAATCTTTTGGGCCCTCAGCATTGTCAGCAGGATATTGATATGGTTGCCCTTAGATCTACTATTACTAGACATGTGACAGCTGAGCAGAGTGAGTCTCTTACCCGGGAGGTTTCTGATGAGGAGATTAAGGTTGTCTTGTTCGCGTTGAAGGACAATAAAGCTCCAGGCTCAGATGGATTTAATTCGGGTTTCTTTAAGAAGTCATGGAGTGTTATGGGGGATGATGTCCTTTGTGCTATTCACTCTTTCTTTTCCTCTGGGCGTCTTTGAGGCAGATTAATGCTACTTCTATTGCTCTGATTCCTAAGATTCCCAACCCTTCCCAGGTTAAGGATTATCGGCCAATTTCTTGTTGCAACACTATTTACAAGTGTATTGCTAAGCTTATTGCGAATAGGATCAAGGTTATCCTTCCTTCAGTGATTAGTCATAATTAATCTGCTTTTGTTGCGGGTAGGCGTATCAGCGACAATATTCTTTTTTGTCAGGAATTGGTTCGGAATTATCATCGGACTGGTAGTTCCCCGAGATGTGCTCTTAAGATTGACTTGATGAAAGGTTATGACACTGTTCGTTAGGACTTTTTGGTTGAGGTACTGCGGACTGTTGGTTTTCCAGAGAGGATGGTAGGTTGGATTAGGAGAGTATGACTTCTACTAGATTTTCTATGTCTATTAATGGGGAGTTGCACGGATTTTTCTCTGGGGGTCGCGGGTTACGCCAAGGTGATCCTATGTCTCCTTATCTCTTTGTCTTGGCTATGGAAGTTCTGTCGGGCTTACTTCATAAAATGGCTCTTAATCAGGATTTAAGATTTCATGGACGGTGGTCTAAGAACCGTCTCACTTATCTTTGCTTTGCGGATGACCTTATGATTTTTTGTAAAGTGGATGCCTCCTCGGTTTCCTTGATTAAGGATTGTCTTCGGCAGTTCAGTGGTTTATCAGGTTTAATCCCGAATCCAGCTAAAAGTCATTTCTTCTCATATGGTATCTCTCATACCCTTCAAGACCAACTGCATCTTGTTCTGGGCTTCCATGTAGGGATTCTTCCTATGCGGTATCTGAGAGTCCCTTTGATTTCTACTAAACTCTGGGCCTCAGATTGTGCTTCTCTTGTGGATCATATTGTTATGCGTGCTAAAAGTTGGAGTAGTAAGTTTCTCTCTTATGCGGGGCGGCTTCAGCTCATAAAATCTGTTTTATTCTCCATTCAAGTTTATTGGTCTTCTTTTTTTATTCTTCCTAAGTCTGTTATTAGGAATGTGGAGACGATTCTCTGTTCTTTCCTTTGGAAGGGTAGTGAGCTCACCTCTTCTGGGGCGAGAGTGGCTTGGAGTAGAGTTTGTTTACCTTCCAAGGAGGGGTGTTGGGGATTAAGAGATTGGAATCTTGGAATAGAGCGGCTATTGTTAAGCACATTTGGTTCCTTTGTCCTAGCCAGGTTTCTTATTGGTCGAATTGGGTTCAATCTTATTTGTTGAGGGGGAGAAGTTTTTGGGAGGTACCTTGCCCTACAGATTGCTCTTGGAGTTGGCATAAGAGTTTGGAGCTTCGTTCTTGGTCCCGGCGACGGATGAGAGTTAGGATTGGGAATGGTGAGAAGACTTTATTGTGGTTTGATTTTTGGCATCCAATGGGTCCGATTGTGGATTCGTTGGGTGAGAGAGTGATTTATGACTCTGGCTTGGATAGGATGGCTACAGTTGCTTCCATTATTTCTTATTCCTCTTGGCGGTGGCCCCCATCTAGGTCTGCCGCCCTTGTTGATCTGGCTCGAGCCCTTCTTCCGAATCCTCCTAGCTTGATGGAGGATGAGCTGGTTTGGGTGGATGATAGTAGAGGGAGATTTTTTGTGGATAGTGCCTGGAATGCTATGTGGTCTAGGGGAACCTTGGTGCATTGGTTTCGCGTTGTTTGGTTCCGGAAGGCCATTCCCCACCATTTCTTTTTGCTTGGATGTCTATTCAGGGAGGCCTTTGTACTTAGGATATTTTGATGAGGTTTGGTATCTCTGCTTGCTCGCGATGTATTCTCTGTGGTTGTTGTAGTGAGGATATTGATCATATTTTCTTCCAGTGCTCTTTCTCTTCTAATGTCTGGTCGACTATGCTGGCAATGTGTGGGTTAGATTGGAATTGCCGAGATTGGCTTCAGACTGTTGAGTGGATGTGTCAGTTTTCTGACGCCCTCTTTACGCCATCTTCTTGTTCGGCTGTCTTTTACCGCGTTAGTTTACCATTTATGGAGGGAGAGGAATGCCCGCACTCATGATGCGCCTCTTCGGCCTGTTTCTGTCCTGCTTAGTGATATTGTTTTTGATGGTCGAAATCGTGCTGGCTTTTTACTGAAGGTGAATCCAACTTTTGAAATAAATGGCTTCACCTTTCCTGGCACTTGCCCGATGACATTTTCTATTGATCTTTTTTTTTTGGATAAGGTAAGTATAATAACCAAAGAAAAACAAAACAAAGAGCAAAGGGGCATACCCCAGGCACTAGAGAGGACAAGCCCTCCTAGAAGAAAGCCAAACTGCTAAAAGATCAACAAAAGATGTAATCAGGCAGGTGCCACGAAATGTGAAGCCATTTATTGTCATAAGATGGATGCAGCTTACGTAAAAAGCTAACACGATTCCGAACATCAAAAACAATATCATAAAGAAGAGCAGAAATAGGCAGAATAGGCTTATCATGAGTACGAGCATTCCTCTCCCTCCAAATATGGTAGACTGACACTGCAAAAGACAGACGAACCAGAAAATGACATAAAGAGGCACCGGAGAAGTGACATAACCACTCAACAGTCTGACGCCAATCTCGGCGACTCCAATCTAACCCACACATGGCCAGCACAGACGACCAGATCCTCGAAGAAAAGAGACACTGGAAGAAAAGATGATCAATGTCCTCCCTCGAACAACCACAAAGAATACACCGAGAACAAGTAGAGATGCCAAATCTCATCAGACTGTCCTGAGTACAAAGGCCTCTCTGAATAGACATCCAAAGAAGAAAGGAATGGCGGGGAATCGCCTTCCGGAACCAAACAACTCGAGACCAAGGCATCTCGGATCTCCTTGACCTCATAGCATTCCAGGCACTATCCATAGAAAATCTCTCATTTCTATCATCCTCCCAAACCAGCACATCCTCCCTCAAACTAGAAGGAGGCGGAAGATGAGACTGAGCCAAATCTAAGAGAGCAGCAGATCTAGAAGGGGGCCAATGCCAAGCAGAATCCGAGATAATGGAAGCAACTGTGGCCAATCTATCCAAGCCAGAATCATAAATCACTCTCTCGCCCAACGTGTCCACAATCGGGCCTAGCGGATGCCAATAATCAAACCACAATAAGGTCTTCTCACCATTCCCAATCCTCACTCTCATCCGCCGACGGGACCAAGAACGAAGCTCCAAGATTTTACGCCAACTCCAAGAGCAGTCAGAAGGACAAGCGATCTCCCAAAAACTCCCTCGCAACAAATAAGAACGAACCCAGCTCGACCAAGAGGAAACCTGGCCAGAACAAAGAAACCAGATATGCTTAACAATAGTCGTTCTATTCCAAGAATCCAAACTCTTGATCCCCAGCCCACCCTCCTGAAGAGGTAAACAAACTTTGCTCCAAACCACTCTCGCCCCAGAAGAGGTGAGCGCACTACCCTTCCACAGGAAAGAACGCAGAATCGTCTCCACCTTCCTAACAACAGACTTAGGAAGAATAAATAATGAAGACCAGTAAACTTGAATGGAGAACAAAACGGACTTAATAGCTGAAGCCGACCTGCATAAGAGAGAAACTTACTACTTCAACTCTTAGCACGCATAATAATACGATCCACAAGAGAAGCACAATCAGAGGCCCTGAGTTTAGTAGAGATCAGAGGGACTCCTAAATACCGCACTGGAAGATTCCCTACTTGGAAACCAAAATGTTACACAGATGGCCTTGAAGGGTAGAAGAGATACCAGAAGAGAAGAAATGACTCTTAGCTGGATTCAGGATTAAACCTGATAAACCACTGAACTGCCTAAGACAATCCTTGATCAAGGAAACAGAGGATGCATCTGCTTTACAAAAAATCATAAGGTCATCCGCAAAGCAGAGATGAGTAAGACGGACCTTAGAACACCGCCAGTGGAACTGGAAACCGGATTAGAAGCCATATTACTAAGAAGACCTGACAAAACTTCCATAGCCAAAACAAATAGATAAGGAGACATAGGATCACCTTGTCGCACCCCACGACCCCCAGAGAAAAAACCATGCAGCTCTCCATTAATAGAAACAGAGAAACTAGTAGTAGTCATACACTCCTGAATCCAACCCACCATCCTCTCTGGAATACCAACAGACCGCAGAACTTTAAACAAAAAATCCCAACGAACAGTGTCATAAGCTTTCATCAAGTCAATCTTAAGAGCACATCTCGGGGAACTGCCATTCCGGTGATAATTCCGAACCAATTCCTGACATAAAAGAATATTTTCGCTGATACGCCTTCCCGCGACAAAAGCAGATTGATTATGACTGATCACTGAAGGGAGGATAACCTTGATTCTATTCGCAATAAGTTTAGCAATGCACTTGTAAATAGTATTACAACAAGAAATAGGCCTATAATCCTTAACCTGGGAAGGGTTAGGAATCTTAGGAATCATAACAATGGACATCATTCCCCACAATATTCCAACACTTCTTAAAGAAACCCGAATTAAACCCATCTGGACCTGGAGCTTTATTGTCCTTCAACCCGAACAGGACAGCCTTAATCTCCTCATCCGAAACCTCCCGAGAAAGAGCCACACTCTGCTCAGCAGTCACATATCTAGTAATAGCAGATTGAAGGGCCACCCTATCAAAAATCCTACTGACCATGCTGAGGACCTAAAGGGTCTCAAAAAAAGAAACAATCTCATCTCTAACCAAAACATCTTCCTCCACACGGGTCCATCCTCCTTAGTAATGGAAGTAATCTTACTACGACCGTGAAAACTCTTCATAGCGGTAAAAAAGAATTTAGTATTCTGATCCCCAAGGTTAAGCCACTGAACACGAGATTTCTGTCTATTGAAGCCTTCTTCAGCCCTACTCAAATCACCATAACTTAACGAAAGACGAGCTTCTTCGGCTAGTAGAGCAGAGTCACTAGGGTAGTCCTGTAAAGCACACTGTACACTGTCCAGCTATCTCCAAAACTCGACACGAAATCTTAGAGAAATGCTCAACATTAAATTTCTTCAAAGCCAACTTAACATTCTTCAGCTTACCACATAAACGGAACATCGGAGTACCAAGAACAACAATATCCCATGCCCTAGCCACAACAGAGAGAAAATCAGGATGATCCACCCAAAACTGAAAGAACTTAAAGGGGATTTTCCTCTTAGGGAGCTCTGCAAGCTTAACAACCATAGGAGAGTGATCAGAAATACGGGGAGGAAGAAAGCGGGCAAAAGAACCCGGGAAAAGACACTCCCAAGAAGAGTTAACAAGAACACGGTCCAACTTGCGCCAAATATGAGATTGAATATGCTTATTAAACCAAGTAAACTTACAACCAGAGAACTGAAGATCATCCAACCCAGCCTGACCCAAACAGCAGCCCAAATCATCTTTCCAAGCTGGCCAAGCCACAGGGCCACCACAATGCTCAATCGAAGAACGGATGGCATTGAAGTCACCCAAAACAAGCCACAGGGAATCATCAAAAGTACTACCACTAGTAATCAGGTCAGCCCAAAGTTCCCGCCGCTTCTCGTAGTCACACTCACCATAAACCACTGAAACAACACAATTCCACATCCCAGAAATAGGAGTCACACTACAATGAATAACTTGAGCTGAGGACTGAATAATGCTAACAACAACGTCACTAGGGTTCCAACAAACCCAGATACGACCAAACGGGCTAATATCAGAGTGGCAAAAAAACTTCCATGAAGGATTTATTGCACGAGAGACACATTCATAAAATTAGCCTCCTTAACCTTGGTTTCAACTAAACCACACAACGAAAGCTTCTCCTCACAAGGAACCTCCTGACTTCAGCATGTTTTAATGGGTCATTGAGACCCCTAATATTCCAACAACCAAAAATATTAAAACAGATGAAAAAAGGCCAAACCCACGAATCATCATCGACGACCCCCCCTAGGAGACTTCCCCTTCTGACTCCTTTTACCACCAGAACTCTTTCTAGATTTGTTACCATGAGCCAATTTCTTGGAATCCAGGGAGTCAATAGCCTTAATAGCCAAACTGTTAACCATTGGAGTGGGCGAATCATAAACTGCAGAAGGCGAGCACAAGTTTAACTCAGAATTAGGGAGATCCTCAACAAGATGTGAAGAATCAAGGGAACACTCACCTTTCAAAATACCGTCTGTCTCAACAGAAACTGTCTCAGAAGAAACCACAGGCAATGAAGGAGTAAATAGAGTCGAGTCCAACTTATTAGAAGAACACACTCCCAAAACAAGAGATCTATCAGTATTCTGAGGCAAAACACCACTCGAACTAACAAGAGGAGTCAAAGAAGTACCCTTACCTTTCTTGTTTTTCGTAACCGGGATCCAGGCCCTCTCCTGATCCTGAATAGAATCAATCGTAGCATCCTTATCCGTAGACGGAATAGATGGCTTGAAAATTACGGGCTGTGAAAGTTTTTTAACCTCCTTACTAGGAGCCTTTTTAGGGCAAGAATTCACCGAGTGGCAAAAAACTTCACAAGTAGAACATTTTACAGGAACCCATTCAAACTCGACCCTAATAGGAACCCTATTGCCATTGGGGTATTGGAAAGCAATCTCCTCGACAAGGGGGTTCCGGGCATCAATCTCAACACAAACACGAGCGAAACTGAGTCGTTTCCTGGACATGGTAATATGGTCAGCATTGAGAGGTCTCCCAATTGCACTAGCCACAATACTAATCCCTTTCGCCGTCCATAAAGGAAAAGGTAGGTCAAAAAGTATGATCCAGACCAGAACCTTGAACAAGTCCTCCTTAGTCAAAGATAAGTTTGGATGCCAAAGTTTTAGAACCAATGGTCTATTAGCCATATGCCAAGGGGCTCCATCCAACACCACACTAGCCTCTTGAAGGCTATCAAATCTAAACAAAAAGAAACCATTATCAGAGGTAAGAACTTCTAGCAAACCCATCCTTCCCCATAACTTATGTGCATTATAATTGACAGTTTGAAAGGGTAGTCTTTTTCCCACAAAGTAACCTACTAAAGTATTCCGCCAGTACACACTTCCTTCTTCAATAACTTCAGCAGATGGGCACACAACAAACTTTCCATCAATAATATTAGGTTTGACATACTGTAAAGCAGTGGACGAAAAAATCGAATCAAGATGGTCAACTCCCTTAGAACCATTCAAAGTAGAAGCATAACTGACATGATCCAAGGGACAACATTTGACATGAATGCAGTCACTCAAGGAACATTAAAGCCTTTGAAATTGCCAACAGGCCCAATCACATGCCAAAGAGCTAAGAAGATCACAGACGCAATAGCGGGGCCAGAGTTTGCATATAATAGATGCATTCATCCTTCTAGTTTTTACTTGCCTTATGAGATTGATTATGATTCGAATTCTTTAACTCCTATGGATTTATTATCTTTGATTGTTATTAAGCGCCCACAGGTCCAATCACACGCCAACGAGCAAAGAAGATCAGAGAGGCCTTTGCGGGACTAGCTCAGAGCTATGTGACCAGTTGCAGCAACCAAGTCAAGTGCACACGAGAGACACATATGGGCATAACCAGAGAGGTCCCCAAGCTATTTCATTGACCCAGATCAGCTCAGACTGAAGCATAGCAGAGCAGCTTCAGCACCAGCACCTTTTGACCCGATTTCACCCATTTTGGGACTATGTTGAATTCGGCCAAATGGGGGCATTTTTGTCATTTGTGCTTGAAATTTTGACTTTATTTATGATGTAATTAGCATGGTTGACCATGGCATTAGGCTTAATTATGCTTAGATTTGTACTTAGCCGGAAGCACGTCAATTTACTATAGCATGTAAGCACCTCAATTAGCTTAAGTGAGATTAGCTTCTAATCTTTGTTTTAAGTTTATTTAGGTGCAAAAGGACCTTAATGGTCAAGGTTGAGGTGCTTGACTTAGGGCTTTTGGTAATTTTAACTCTAGGGTCATTTTAGCCTTTTTACTCTTTGTAACCCTAACTATATAACTCTCCTTTGTAAATTTTATCAAAACCAACATAATATACAACATTTTGAAAGAGAGAAAGCTTGAAGCTTTCCATGGCTATGGCCGAAACCTTGTTGAGGGTGGGATTCCCCTTTTCAAGTTCAAATTGACTTATCTAAGCTTGGCAACTTAGTGGCGTCTCCATTGCTAGCAAAATACAATCTGATTTCATGCTTGTGGTTATCAT